>CAUYTI010160934.1:0-25206 GCA_963575145.1 Galago senegalensis | reverse complement strand
AGAGGACGAGCGCCACCGTGTGGCTCCACATGGCACTGCCTCTCTAACCTGTTCTCTGAGTGAAGGCTCCAGCTCGGTGCCGCTAGAACAATGCTCACTGTGTTACTTGTTTATAAGAATAACTCTGATTGGTAAATTTCATCTGGACAAAGGGAAATGGAAATGAACCATGAACACCTGATGAGGACATGATGTTTTGTGCCTCCCTGACTGTGCTGACTCTTATACCTGACATGTTTCCCCGAAGAGACTGTAGGACTGATATCCATGCATTTATTATAGGGCAGGTTGACTCCTGTGGAGTATGAAGTTTTATGGCCAGGGTGGCTCCCGTTGCTGTCTAACATGGGCCTGTGTCTTTACACTTGGGCGCTGCTGCATGGGCTGCTGGGAAGAAAGGGCAGATCTCGCCCTACCAGCTCATAGCCTAGGAAGACGGAGGCCAGAAGTGGTTCATAAAACCTCCTTGTCCTGACATTTAGTTCACTTCAAGAGGACCTATGATAGACACTGCATATGGTGATGGTTTATGATCAAAAATTAAGTATTTGCTTTTTCTTAAGGTTAGAAAAAATTGTGATACATAGAAATTCATATAACCTAATTGCTTACAATATTTCTGAGAAGAGAATCGGTTCTTTTACAGTGTTCTATAAAGCTTTCATTGGTTACATGAAAGTGAATATCTGGCAAATTGGTTTCTTTTAAAGGCATAAAAATACATTCAAGGTTTTTTAAATGAGCAATAAGAGTGGACTTACCATAATTGGGTAAAATATACATGTTGAGTGGTACCATTAGCAGAACTAAGCAACCCAGAAAAATAAAAGGCACCTCATAGCCAAAGGATTGATACAAAAAGCCACCTACAGGAGGACCCACTATCAGTCCCAGTCCAGAGAAGGTCTCAAGACTTCCCTAAAATTGAAATGGGGAGAAAAAAACTGAGTTAATGTATTTCATTTGAAGAATTATAAGGTACTATCTGATAAAAATTCTATCCACTTCACAGGTACACAGCCAACACATACTCAAGATGGAACAAAAACTTAAATAACCATATTAAAATCATAAAAGTACTAGGGAAGTAGGGCGGCACCTGTGGCTCAAAGGGGTAAGGCACTGGCCTCATATGCTGGAGGTGGTGGGTTCAAATCCAGCCCGAGCCAAAAAAAAATGCAAAAAAAAGTACTACAGAAGATTAATAAATCTAATTATACGAAATATGAAAGACTATACATAGAAAAACAAATCAAAAGGCAAATGAAAACTAGAAAAGATCCTGATAAAGAACTACCTCCCCCAAAATATTAAGAACTACTAGTCAACGGGGGGGGGGGGGGAATGAACAACTTAACAGGAAAATGGGTAAATGCTATAAATAAACTGTTGACACATTAAAGTGAAATATAAATAGCTCTTAGAATAAGCAGCTCACTGTCACTTTTTAAAAGAAATGAACCAAATAAACCCCAAGATACCAATTTTTACCGAGCACCCATCAAACACACTATGTTTCCAAGTGGGGCAGAGGCAGTCTTCCAACTGCTGGTGAGCAAACCCAGAAGGGCAATTTGGCAAATCTGTCAACATTACAACCGCTCATACTCTTTGATCCAGAATTCCACTTCTAGGATTTAACTTACAGGTCTAGCATGAAGATGTGACACGACATATATATACAACTTTATGCATTATAGCATCGTTTACAGTAGCAAAAGATGTAAGCAATCTCAATAGTAATCAACAGTGTCCATAAAGTAGGTTATAGCTGTACGGGGAAATAGTATAGAAAAAGAAAAAAGCAAGCTCATTCTATGTAGGCACGGAAAGATCTCCAAGATGATTTCATTGTTGGTGTAATCAGCAAGGTGAGGAACAGTTTATGTGGTATGCTGCCATTTGTGAAAAGAAAAAGAGGGAAAGGAAAACCATCTTCTCTGTGTGTGTCCATGTGTGCATGTGCGTACGTACATACCCAAGGAATCTCTCTGGGAGAAACCTGCAGTAACTTTTGCTTTCCCGGAGGGAGATAGAAGGTTGATCACCCGGTGTGTATATGAATAGTAAGCAACAGTAATGTGTAGGATATATTTACTATATTCTATATTCCTTTGTATCACATAAAACTATTAAACAAAGTGCTATGGAAATAGTTTACGACTACAAAAATAGCACCATTTCAAATCAATCTAGTTTTTAAGAACTTTAAACAGAGACTTGTAGCTTGCAATCTTACATCCCCAGATCTCGCAGACTGCACAAAAATAGTCCATTAATAACTTTCTGCATTTCTTAATGAACACAGGAATTCTATCTTTACTCACAATAAGGCCATCCAGATCAACTACCATGTTAGATGTGTTAGCTTTGGGCTGCAGTTTTATATAGAAGCATCAAATGACAACACTGGTTTCCCTTCCTGATCAGAAAATCCAAAGGACTGCTGCCAACTGCACAGGAATCTCTCGGGCAGTGTTTTCTGGTACTTTCCAGAGTGTCAGTATATAATATCAGCTCTTTTAAAGGTCAAAAAATGGCCAGGCGTGGTGGCTCACAGCTGTAATCCTAGCACTCTAGGGGGCCGAGGTGGGTGAATTTCTTGAGCTTCAGGAGTTGGAGTGCCTGTAGTCCCAGCTACTTCAGACACTGAGGCAAGAGGATTTCTGGAACCCAAGAGTTTGAGGTTACTGTGAGCTGTGATGCCACCTCACTCTACTGGGGGTGACAAAGTGAGATTCAGTGTCAAAATAAATAAATAAAGGTCAAAAAGTCTTGTTTGAAAAAAGTGGCTTCATGGTAAAACTGAGTTGTGGAACATTTAATAAAGTATCTTTCTTCTAGGATTTTTCAGAGTCTTAAAACACTGATGTGGACTGAATATCTCAACGTTGGAGAACAGCATAAAGCACACTCCAAACTTGTTTAGCAATAAACCTTTGTTTACAGAGCATGTCAACAGACTTGTGTTCTTCCTGAGAAATGTATAACTGGGAAATGTAAACAGTAGACCTATCACAATGCCCATCCCTGCACGCTAAGGTGGCAATAGACCTCAAATGAACCCATCCGGCTGTATACATAAGTACTTTAAAAAATGCGAAACATTATTTACATGGCAAATAGTTGATCTGATAGAAGGAACTTTTAAACTATAGTCTTAAATGAGTAAATGAGGGAGTCCTTGGTACTAAGCTGATGAAACTCTGCGGTCTAGAGAACAATTACATGCTAGAGGGTGGTGTGTGGTCTGCTATGCAGACCCTAGGTCTCCCAGGGTACACGGGCCTAGAGAAAGCACTATGAGAAAGCCTTCTTGGCACCAAGGAGGCAGCTGCCCAAAGCTGAGACAGGAATCTGGCATGTCATTATACTAGGTCTTCATGCATCTAGACCAGTGGTTCTCGACCTTCCTAATGCCGCAACCCTTTAATGCAGTTCCTCATGCTGGGGTGATCCCCAACCATAAAATTATTTTCGTTGCTACTTCATAACTGTAACTTTGCTACTGTTATGAATTGTAATATAAATATCTGATCTGCAGGAGACCCCCAAGAGGGTCACAACCACAGGTTGAGAATCGCTGATCTAGACAATACACCGGAATTATGTCAATATGATGCCACCAATTTGATACAAATGTGTGCTGTATGTTTGTATCAAAATGAGAGGGCACTCCTGACTCAGCACTGAAGCGCTTAAGGGCTTCAGGATGAACTGTAGGATCCCTTGTACAAACCCGGGAAAAGTGGAAGAAATACTCATGTGAACTAAGTGTTTTGCAAAGAAATTCTTAGGCAATTCAGCCACAATCTGGGCTACAGGGAGACAGAAAAATACTCTTTAAGAGATTAAAAAAAAAAAGTGGTAGAAAGAATACCTGTCAAACTGTGTGCAGACCCCTCCTACAGAAGAAAACCCTACTTCACTCAATATAACATCTGCCTTGAGTTTCTTTCATCCTAATCTTACCATCCTCCTATCATTCCTTTATGTACTGGTATAAGCTCTTCCATGTTACTTGCCAAGATGCTGCTAGATTAAGATCTCTATGCTTAAGAACTTTCATAGCAGCTTGGCCTTTGGCAACTCATTTCCCCATTTCCAAAAACAGCAGTAGGGGGGGATCATGCTGTCCCTCTCTGAAGTGAGCACCCAACCTGGCCTGGCCAATCCAAACTTTATTTCCAGGAATGTCGGGGAACTCTAAGACCAGGAAGAGCAACTAAGTAACACTCATAGTACATGTATTCACAGCCTTGCTGACAGAAGGGGAAATTGGAGTAAAAAGGCAACAAAAATGCAGAAAGGAGAGAAAAGAAGTTAGGAAGAAGGGATCCCAGCTTTATCTTGGCAGGTCAAGGAAATATTTTGGCCTACATTCAAGGGAAAATAGAAAAAAAAAAACTCTTAAATACATACCAATACTGTAGCCACATTATTTGGAAAAGCTTTGGCAAGGATAGAAGATGAGGCAGTTATTGCTGCAGCAAAGCTTATCGCATCCATTACTCTCACTAGAAAACACATAGTAATAAATATTGGTCCTTCTGGAACTTGATCCAATAAACTAAAACGAGAATAAGACAATCCTCAAGTGTCCATTTTATTCCTCCTTTTTAGTTGCACTCACAGCAAAGAGTAATACATCACCCATAGTTATTAGAATAAATCTACATGGAACATAGTTTTTGTAAGAGTTGTTTTGTTATATTTTCAGCAGAAGGAAGTTCCCTATTTATTTTTGGTAACGATCGAAGTCACAAGGACAGCTTAGGTTGCCCTTTTTCTGCTGATATCATTGGTCTCCTAGACGATAATAAGAAACAGGCCCTTTGGAATATGTAGATCACTCTGAAAGACCTGAAGTCTCTCCCATGGTGGGGCTCAAACTTTTCAATAAAAAAGTGTGAATGCAGACAAGAGAAAAAGCCTGCTGCAGAAAATTTTGTAAAACATCCACTTTGTTGAACATAATGGTTTCCCAGAGTTTATCTCATCATAATCTTGCCATCCTACTATGGTTCCCTTAGGTTCCCCATGTACTTATAGAAGCTCTTCCACAGTATTCGCCTCTATGCTGAAGAACTTTCAAGCTGCCTTGCGTTTGGCACACATTTCATCTTTTCCTGGAAACAGCAACAGGGAAAACCATGCTAATCCCCACTCTGAAGCGAGCACACCACCAACCTGACCAATCAGAATATTATTCCCCCACCCCACCCCACCCCACCCCACCCCCGGCAATAGGGATGGGCCATCAACAAATATCCAGCCAGTGAGGCCTCATCTGCTGCCCTACCAGGCGCCCCTGGGAGAGTGGCACCCCTCCTGGAGCTACGAGGGGCCGTGTTGCCACCACAAAGGGAGAGATCACCCAGGAGCAAATCACAAGAAGAAAGCAAAGCCAAGAAGTCAAGAAAAACTTCTGATGACTCCGTTTTAACATCTGTATCCTGATGTTTTTGAGCTGATTCTTTAGGAGAGAAATTCACTTTTTTGCTTAAGCCAAAAAGTTTCTGTGATTAGGAAAAGTAAGTTAAGATTCTGTCACTCTTGCTGGGCAGGGTGGCTCACGCCTGTAATCCTAACAGTCTTGGAGGCAGGTGGATTGCTGGAACTCAGGAGTTTGAGACCAGCCTGAGCAAGAGCAAGACTCTGTTGCTACTAAAAACAGAAAAACTAGCTGGATATTGTGGCATGCCTGCTTGTGGTCTGGAAGCTGAGGCAAGAGGATCACTTGAGCCCAAGAGTTTAAGGTTGCTGTGAGCTATGACACCATAGCACTCTACCCAGGGTGATAGAGAGTGACTCTGTTTAAAAAAAAAAAAAAGACTCTGTTACTCCAAGTCATAGTAATTCTAAAGAACAGATTCAGTGGTTTAGCACCCGTAGTTCAGTGGTTAGGGCACTGGCCACATATATCAGGGCTGGTGGGTTTGAACCTGGCCTGGGCCTGCTAAACAACAATGACAACTACAACAACAACAACAAAAAAATAGCTGGTTGTTGTGGTAGAAGCCTATAGTCCTAGCTGCTTGGGAGGCTGAGGCAAGAGAATCACTTAAGCCCAAGAATTTGAGATTGCTGTGAGCTGGGACACCACAGCACTCTACTGAGGGCGACACAGTGAGACTCTGACTCAAAATAAAAACAGAATTGATTCAATGGCCAGTGTAATGGTGATCCCCTGGAGGACTGTTTCCATGAGATTAATGCCATTCATTCTTGTTCACTACTCACCAACTCCTTCCGCCATTTGTCACATGCTATGCCTTCAACAGACAATAATGGTGCCATTGACTTAAAGAGCTATTTATATTTAAACTAAAGATAGATTATACAATCTGTTCAAGTTCCCAAATGAATCAGAAAATGACTTACCCAAAGAGAACTGTAACTCCTCCCGAGACAAACATTCCTGTTACAAACATAAATTTTGCTCCAATATGTATAATCTACAATAAATGTCAAAGAAGAGTGGCAAATTGATGACTTCTACAAGTCTATATTGACATAAACAAATCTACTACATTTGAAAATACAGGATTGGGGGAAGACACATACAGTTAATATAATAATTCTTCAATTGAGTGCCAATACACATTGCTTAAAAACAAGGAAGGAGTTTAAAGTCAATCATTGCTAAGGAGGGAACTGTCAAGAGCAGCACAATTGATAAAACTGTAACAGTGGTTATTTCTGCATCGAAGCAAATTCTAGATTAGTACATTAGAATAACTTATTACATGATTTAAAAAATTAAACATGCACACGAATTTTAATACTTACATAGTTTCCAAATATCAAACATGCCAGCAACTCAAACAAAGCATAACATCCAAAAATCATACCAATAACGGTATTGCTGGCTCCCTTCTTTTCAGCCTTTAAAGAAAGAGAAATGAGAACTAAGTATGAAAGATGAATTAGGACCAGTATGGAAAAAATGGAATATTGGATTACAGCATTGTCTTTTTGTGATCTTTACTTGTATAGCAATTTCAAAGAGTACGTTAAAATAACAGAAAAGGGAAGGAAGGTTAACTAGTTTAGATAGTAACACTTAGTCCCTAGTTCCCCTCCAATCCTAAATTTGATATGGATGGCATATATCCTAATTCTACCTCATTTGAACTTCAAATGCTATTACTAGGATATACTACTAAATTCACATAAAGAAATAGAAGGTTTAAAAAGCTTTTTCAAACCCTAGAAACATGGCAGATCCTCACATTAGGTTCTAGCCATAGCAATTTCAAGAGTCAAAATATGAATTTAATTTCTTTAAGAGAGAATTGACAACCTAGCATTCTGTGAAGTGCAAAGCCTGAACTACAGAAGTCTTAGCAGAAGTCATTTATTGAGCACCTTGGGTGTGTCAGGCATGGTGCCAATAGTGACTATTTATGATCAGAAGAATCCAATTTAGATCCATTCTTTCACCAGAGTCTCAGTTTTTTCACAAACAACTTCATTGTTAATACTGAAATGTGTGCATACCCACTTCCAGGGGTGGAAGTCAGGGGTAAGTCATTTTCTGATTTGTTTAGGAACTTGAACAGATCAGTAATACTGAAATGTGTGCATACCCACTTCCAGGGCTGCACATACACACACACTATACACCCTTCAAAATCCATTCCCTACCTCAGCTATGATCACATTGCTTTACCTTTTCTAACTACAATTTTTAGATAAAAATTTTTCTCCATACCTTCCTTGTAAAGATACCATCATCATTCGATCCTTGTCTTTTTTGAGAACATTCTTTTCACGTCAGACTATGCCTCTTTAAATAAACCCTACATCTCCGATAGCATCACATGACAGGAAACCAGACAGGTAAACTCTCTTGTTCTAAGCTAAGTCTTAGGAAGAGTCACCCCCTTACTCTAGGGAGGTCCAGGTACTCAGGGACCACACAGTGGGTGAGGGCAAAAAATGGACCTATAGTTCTGTAGTAATTACTGAGGCAGAATTTTAAGCCTATTAATTCTACAAGCTTCATAATTGGCCCTTCCCAGCTAGAGACCTAAACAAAAAGGTCTCTCATGAGGACAGATGAATGGCCAACAAACATATGAAAAAATGTTGATCATCCCAATCATCAGAAAAATATAAATCAAAACCACTTTGAGATATCTTCTAACCCCATTTAGAATGACCCACCTTGCAAAGTTGCAAAGCAATAGATGTTTGCATAGGAATGGAAAGAAGGGAACACTCTTACACTGCTGGTAGGACTGCAAACTAGTACAGCTTCTATAGAAAGAAGTATGGAGATTCCTCAAAGAGCTAAAAGTAGACCTACCATTTGATCCCACAATCCCATGACTAGGTATCTACCCCAAAGGAAAAAAAAAGAATATTTTATCATTAAGGACATTTGCACGAGAATATTTACAGCAATATGATTCATAACTGCAAAGATGTGGAAACAACCCAGGTGCCCTTCAACGTGGGAATGGATTAATACGCTGTGGTATATGTTTACCATAGAATACTATTCAGCCATAACCGGCTATTCCCTTTCTGTATAATAATCGCCACAAGAGACAATGATGCGGAGACAAGAGAGATCTCATTATTAAGATACCTTTAATGGCATTGCAGCAAAAGGCTACGCTGTTTAATGGATTGGAAAATGAAGCCTATGATTCTACTACACCCAGGTCAGCTTCCCCAAAGGGAAAGTATTATCAAAAGAGTTGATTGCAGGCAGAACATTCCTTGGTCAAATTATATTATCTTTGGTTTTTGCTTAATAGATCTGATAGGTATTTAGTTCTAGAACCTGTCAGGAAATGTATAATGGTTAGAGCATCTAGTATTTTACTGGACCCTCACTATGAGCCAGAATCCCTGTTAAGTGCTATGGAATTGCTCCAGGACTACAAATGTCTGTCTATAGCCCCCTGTTTTATTTCTGAATAAAACATATTTTAATTCTTTAAAAATGTGACATTATTCTTCAGATGACACCTCCTATGAGCAAAACATTCAGTCCAAAACTTAAAACCACACACACCCACAGCCTGGTTTTACTTTGTCCCTCTTCACTCGGAGGACACTAACATTAGTTGCCTTCACTGAGTTCCAGCTGAGCCGTGAAATGCCTTCCCAACGGGTCTGATCCACTCTACTTCTTCTCCATCTTAATTCTACAGATTCCCATCGTCATCATCATCATCATCATTTTTTTTTTTTTTGGCCAGGGCTGGGTTTGAACCCGCCACCTCTGGCATAGGGGGCTGGCACCCTACTCCTCTGAGTGACAGGTGCTGCCTCATTTTTTTTTTAAACCCAAATCTGCCCACGCTACTCTACCTTGCTCAGTCACCTTGATGACTTCCTACTAAGTCCTTGGCATGTGTACAAGTACTTTTCCATGCTACCTTGAGCCCACCCTCAGATCCTCTGTCTCTTAGACCTCACTCCACTCTAGGCTCAAGCCATTTCAAGCTGTCTGTTATTTTCCAAAAACAAGCCATTCACTTTTCTATTTCTGTGACCTAGAATGCCAGTACCACGGTGTTCACCTAAGGAACTACTACCTCTTAAGATTTTCCCTCTGAAGTCCCTTTCAGTAGCCCCCTTCTTCTGCCCCTAGTCCACCATGACACCCATTCCTCTTTTAAAAGTCTCATAACATTCTGGACATCTTTTTCTTAAAGCATATCCAAACAATCTTAAACCTTTCCCCCCCCCATATTTTTTCATTCCCCATGGACAAAGAAGGGATATTTTCCTGATTTTTTTCTGCCCTAACAACTCCAAACTCCAGAACAGGAATTCTCTGAAACTCTAGTGAATGGAACTAAATTGGTGAAGTCACAACATCTGAAACTGTTTCTCCATTTGCAAAATGATGAGAGTCTCACCCTATAGATGGATGGAAATAAGCATTGAAACCCAAGGAGTACTCTGAGAGCACAGAGCAGTATTGTTCCTTGAGCAGAGGAGCCGCTTGAGCTTTTGTGGCACTCAGAAGGAAGCACTCCATGTTATCAAAGCAATTAGAGAAGTGAGGAGCACTGCCATCCAAGTATTTGGCAAAGAGCACAGAATAAAATACACAGGCATATTACTCAATTGCACTCAAGCCAGCCCCATTCATGTCATATTACATCCCATTAACATCCAGCATCCCGCGGGACTCAACTAAGGGTTAGTCCCATTCAGTCTGTGCCATTAGCTACAGATCCTAACACTATATAAAAGGCTTGGAGGGAACTAGGTGCTATTTATCAGAATTCATCCTTTTTTCAAATATTGCCACTGGAGTCCTTAAAAATTTAAGTTAGAAGCTTTTAGATATTAAAGATAACAATCCTGTGTTACATTAGTTAAAAAAAAAATTCAAGTCAGAAGAAGGGACTCAGTCAATCACAACTTCCTAATTCCAAAATATGAATAAACCAGAAACTCTAGGAGAGAGTCACTGTCTCAACACAGACCTTTGCATTAGCATTTAAATCTCAGTTTTACCAGCTGCAGAAACCAAAGGAAGATTAATCAAACTAGGTGATAAGCAAAGTAATCTTTGGAAGGTCGATTATATTTAGGTGAATCACCTCCCAAGCAGGTGTTCTTTCTGACTGGATTCCACCCCCCCACCCCCCCACCCCCCCACCCCCCCCCACCCCCCCACCCCCGCCAATCAAGCATTCTACAAGTACTCTATTGGCTGAAGTTCTGTACATTATGTGTACTATATATAGATTTTTACATTTTACATATTGTAAAACGAAATAAATTCAAAAGCTTTTTTAAAAAGGAAAGGTCCTACGGATATAAAAATGTCTTACCTCTTTGGGGAAAAAGGGTCCAAGGATAGAATAGCACATCATGGAACCTAAGTTCACAGAAGCTGCGGATATCAGTACATAAAGCTGTTCCCTTGAGAATCGCCTGCGTGTTTCTCTGGCACATCCAGCAGGGCCATCACCTTGAAAGCGAACACACTGCAGTTAGGCATGTGATTGGGTCTATCGATGGGAATATACCAGTGTCATTTCTGTACGCAGAAGATGCACTCTGAAGACAACATTTGCTGAACTTCGAGCTATTTTGAATACAGCACATTTAACCAAAGCGAGCACAATCCTGTACATTACAGTAATTTTGAAAACGTATCACTCGCATTTACATACCACGCCCCATTAGAATTTCAATGTAGAAATTATCAAGCCTTCTGATCTGTCTCCACCTTAAAGGCCTATTTCTCTGTTCCTTCACAACCCCCTTCAAGACAGCAGGGTGGAGTTTGTAACTAGCTTCATATACCAGGTGAGCTCAGTAATGTTTTAAGCATGTAATGTCAGCTGTTTATGAAGAATTCTAAGAGTCTTGAAGTCCAATGAAGTGTGAGCAGGAGAAAACAAGCTAAATAATTCAACTGCTGAATGAGTACTTAACAAGATACGCCTCTGCAAAGGCAAGTTCCCCCCAATCTGTAAATCGATAGATTTTTACACTAATTACGGGTCTTTTGCATGATGCTCTATTTTTCAAAAGTTGCCACTAGAGCCCAGGAAAAGAAAAAAATCTGTGCTACAAGAGGAAGTCTTAAGAATCATTGAAAAAAATTGGAGTAGATGAAAAAGGGAAATGAGAAAAGTTAAAAAGAAGGGAACAACAGTGGGTATTCCAAAGATAATGTCTTACATTTGCCCAGTGGCGTACTTAATTTGAATTCATTGTTAGTAATCACACAGTCCTTCAAAGCAGAGCTAGAGGGGAAAAAAGTCATTAGAGACCGGAGTACCATAAATAGCCCCTGAACTTTACCCCTTCCAGAGAGAAAAGAAACGCTGGCCTGAACCTCAGAGTCAGGCCCAGCCTTACCAATCTCTCAGAAACAAACCAAGCTAAAGTCAATTCAATCGCTGCTACAGAGAACCGAAGTCTCCGCGGCGCTGCGGGCCACCTCGCTCTCGGTCACCTCCTGGTGGGCGTGGGCCCTCTGGGTCCCCCGGAGCGTCCATGTGGAGAGCGTGGACTCTGCTGCCGCCGCCCCGGTTCCAAACCTTGGACTCGACCTCCACCGAGCGGATGGGCCGCAGCTGCTCAGCGCGACCCCGGCACCGGGTTTCTCTGCGGGCAGGGATCGGCCCCGAGCCCGGAGACGCCTTCAAGGACTCCAGTTACCGGGGGCGGGCCGGGGCGGGCCGGGGGCGGAGCAGGGCTGTTTTTCTTTTTCTACTATTATAATCCACCACCTCAGCTGCTGAAACTCATGTGGTCCTTTTTCATCCCGTACCAGAAAAAAAAAAACAAAACAAAACAAAACAAACCAGTCTATATTCCTCACAGTTGAGCCGGCTCTATCTTAAAATGAGTTCAATTTTTTTCTTACGAAAAATAAGAAAGGAAGCTTATGTAGACACAAAAAGGTGAGGGAGTATTTCAACTGAAAGACACAAAAGTGATTAGAAAATTAGAGTTATTTTTCACAGTGGGTAAATGAGACCAGACCCTGATAAACTGGGACTGAATTAACCAATGTGAAGTATATGGAGTCAGAAAACGACTTGCAAGGATAGGAATGCAAGTTGAGGAAGCCTGGCAGAGTGGCGAGAGTATGACCTCGGAGGGAGATGCTCGCTTTCAAGCCAAGGCACTTACTAGCTGTGTGTGACTTTGGCTGACAAGGTCGGTTTCTTCAACTGTTCATCTACAATTATCTTTTTTTTTTTTTTTTTTTTGAGACAGAGCCTCAAGCTGTCCCCCAGCTCACAGCAACCTCCAACTCCTGGGCTCAAGCGAGTCTCATGCCTCAGCCTCCCAAGTAGCTGGGACTACAGGCGCCCGACACAACGCCTGGCCATTTTTTGGTTGCAGCCATCATTGTTGCTTGGCAGGCCCGGGATTCGAACCCCGCCACCTTAGGTGTCTATGGCTGGCACCTTAGCCGCTTGAGCCACAGGCACCAAGCCATCTACGATTATCTTAAGGGCAGCTGTGAGCATGGTGATAAGGCGTGTAAGTAAGTACCTGGCATGTGAACATGATGGCCGCTACCTTATCACTCCTACACTTAGAATTTTCTGACAAGAAAAAAGTAAGTTTCATTTATCTTCACCCTACTTACTATTGGGGAAGGGTTAAAGTTTGGGGGCTGGGAAATGCTTGATTTGAAGCCAAAGCAAAATAAAAGACTGAGTTACCATCTTGTGCCAGGCATTGTGCATTTAAAGATGAAGGAGCCCCATCCAACCTTTGTCCTCAAGTAGCAAGCACATCATCTTTCATCAGATATAACCAACACTAATTAATAATTTACTGTAGGAAGGGTAGGGTGGCTCACCACACACATATAATCTAATCCCAGCACTTTGGGAGGCCTAGGCAGGAGGATTGCCAGAGACAAACAGTTTGAGAACAGACTGAACAACATATTTTCTACAAAAATATAAGAAATAAAAAGTAACCAGGTGTGGTAGTGCACACCTGTAGTCTTAGTTACCAAGGAAACTGAGGCAGGAGAATTGATTGAGCCTGGGAGTTTGAGTTTGCAGAGAGCTATGAAGATGCTACTGTGCTCTAGCCCCCTCAACAGATTGCCACCTCGTGTCTTAATAATAGTAATAATTATTATCATCATTACTATAATAATTACTAAAATGTAGTGGATTCTATAGCAATGATACAGGACAAGTGGTGTCCTAGCCAGCTCAGTGGAGCTGGGCGCGTGTGGGGCGGACCAGCTGCCTCGGCCTTGGCAGTGTTGGTGCGGTGGCAGCAAGCAGGGGAACCAGCAGGCTGGAGGGTAGGCAGGGGGCCCCCCCACAGGAGGTTCCAGTAGCCAGGGGGGCCAAACAACTGCTGGGGAGACACCAGCACCTTAGGTTTCCCTCCTCTTGCACTTACAGCTGAACCGGAAACCCCCATTTCCTAGGCCTGGTCAATTTCATGTAAGTTTCCTAGGCTTGGGAGTGAAAGGGATTGTAGCCATTCATTCATGTCCCAGATATGCTGTCCCAGACATGCTAAATGTAATTACTGAACCCTCCCCAAATGTAACTACAGAGGGCCCCACGAAACTATATATATATATGTTATATATATATCTCCCCCATATATATATATATATATATCTCCCCCTAGACAAAAGGGGAGGGAGGGGGAGGGAGGGAAGGGGGAGGGAGGTTTTCTATCCTGACTTGGGAGCTTTGTTGTTTTATATTCTTTTCAATAAATAAACCCTGGCTTAGCACTGATCTGTGGTCCACAGATTCATTCTTCGAGTCACCAAGACCAAGAACCTACTGAAGACGAAATTCCAGTATCAGCAACATATTGAAGAACTGTTTGATTTGGCAAAATGGGTCCCGGATAGCTTCCTGAGGAAATGATACTACCTTAGGTCTTGAAGATTATGTAAAAAATTCCTGAACTGCCAAATATATTCACATAGTAGACAGAGGTTTTAGAAGTGGCCTTACAGAATCTTTAGTGTCTAACCCCTACCAGCTATTCTAATCTCCTTTAACTCTATGTTCTCTCTCCAATCTAACACCAAATGTGGAGGGGGATTTTCCTGAATTATTTCTTGAATGATCACATTTCCTTTTTTGCTCTCTTTATGCAGATGTTGGGTCACTCAAATAGGTCCTTTTGTTGCTTTAAAAAAAAACTTTTTACATAAATTTTTTTGGTCTTTTTTTGTCAAGAGAGAATTTGAACATGGTTCCCCCCACCACCACCACAAATTACGCAGCTGAGTTTCCCCCATTTGGGGAGAACATCCAGAGTTCAGTGGCTATTTCTCATTCTGAGAAAATAGCCTTTGTGATTGTGGTATCTCCTACCAGTGACTTACTGCTTTTTCTTCTACTTTTCTTCACTCTTTTTCTCCATCTCCATCTTATAGAAAGTTTTCCCAGCTTTGTCTTGTCATCTTTCAACTGTATTTTTCATTTCTATTGCCATCTCGTTCCCTCTCTCCATTAAGCAACCATTCATCTACATTCAATGCAAATCTTTTTCTCTTTTCTTTTTTTTTGTGGCAGTCTCACTTTGTCACCCTTGGTAGAGTGCCATGGCGTCCTAGCTCACAGCAACCTCAAACTCTTAGACGCAAGTGATTCTCTTGCCTCATCCTCCCAAGTAGGATGGGACAACAGGTGCCAGCCACAACACCCAGCTATTTTTAGAGATGAGGTCTTGCTCTGGCTCAGGTTGGTCTCAAACTCCTGAGCTCAGGCAATCTACCCGCCCTGGCCTCCCAGAGTGCTAGGATTCCAATTGTGAGCCTCTGCGCCCAGCACAGTGCAAATTTTTTCATATGTGTGTCATCAAAAAATGTGTGTTCTTTTTTGGGTCCGTCTATATTTAATTTACATAAGGGCAATTCATACTCTTAACCTCTCTACTTGTAATCTTTGCCTCACATCCTCCCCCCAGATGATCAATGTTATAATACAATTAAATATATTGTTGTGTTAGTTTTCTATGGCTGCCATAAAAAAGGACTGCAAACTATGTAGCTTAAAAAACTAGGTCTGTAGGCCAAAACTTAAACATCAGTTTCACTGAGCCAAAATCAAGGTGTTACCAGGATCTGGCTCTCTTCAGAGGCTCTGGGGAAGAGTCTGCTTCTTGCCTCTTGCAGTTTGTGCTGGCTGTTCTCATTCTTTGTGGCAACATCATTCTAATCTCTGCCTCTGAAATCTTCCTTTGCTACTCTCCAGTAAGGATACTTTAATTATATATAGGGCCCATCTAAATAATACAGAATGATCTCCTCATCTCAAAATCTTCAATTTACACACATCTACACAGACCCTTTTACAAACAAGGTGTCATTTATAGGTTCCAGGGATTAGGACATGTTTTTAGGAGCCATTGTCAGCCCACCACAATTATCTATTCAGTTTTATGTACTCATTTATACATATACACACATATGGTACATTTTTTTCTTTTTAAATTTAAATGGAATAATATGGTCTCTGTTCAAATGCCACCTCCCACGAAAAATTCATCATATCTCCTTATTCAAAATATCATCCCAGTCACCCTGTGTCCCTTCACCCTTCTTTATTTTTTTTTCCTAGCATTCGTATCAATTTGTCTTTTTATTTATTTATTTTGAGACAAAGTCTCACTATGTTGCCCTCAGTAGAATGCCATGGCATCACAGCTCATAGCAACCTCAAACTCTAGGGCTTAAGTGATTCTCTTGCCTCAGCCTCCCAAGTAGCTGGGATCACAGGTGTCCACCACAACGCCTGGCCATTTTTTGATTGCAGTTGTCATTGTTCTTTGGCAGGCCCGGGCTGGATTCAAATCCACTAGCTCCGGTGTATGTGGCTGGAGAGAGACGAGGTCTCACTCTGGCTGAGGCTAGTCTCCAGCTGATGAGCTCAGGCAATCCACCTGCCTGGGCCTCCCAGAGTGCTAGGATTACAGGCATGAGCCGCCGCACCCGGCAGAAATAAATTTTTGTTGTTTATAAGCCACTCAATCTTCAGTATTCTGGTATCGCAGCCCAAACTGACTAAGACAATGTAGGTAGAGGGAATAAATCATGCTGATTTTTGTGAAGAAACAACCTTTAGCTTTTTATGTTTTCTAAATTCTTTGAGAGAATTTCAGATAATTTTTTCAATTATTTTCCAAATAATGGATTTCTTTTCTTTCTTTCTTTCTTTCTCTTTTTTTTTTTTTTTTTTTTTTTGAGACAGAGTCTCACTTTATCGCCCTCAGTAGAGTACTGTGGCATTACAGCTCACAGCAACCTCCAGCTCTTGGGCTTAGGCGATTTTCTTGCCTCAGTCTCCAGAGTAGCTGGGACTAGAGGCACCTGCCACAACATCCGGCTATTTTTTGTTGCAGTTTGGCCCAGGCCGGGTTCAAACCCTCCACCTTTGGTATATGAAGCTGAGCCCTATGCACTGAGCCACAGGCTCCACCTAGATTTCTGCTTTCATCTTTGTTTTTTTCCTTTCTTCTACTTTCTTGTGGTTCACTTTGCCCTTATTTTTGAAGCTTCTTACAGCAGAAGGTTAGCCCATTGATTTGAGCTCTTTCCTCTTTTATGATATTAGCATATAAGGCTTAAAATTTCCTTCTAAGCACTGCTTTAGCTACATTCCACACGTTATCATTCACTTTGAAATATTTTCTAACTTTCTTTGTGTTTTCGTCTTTTATTCATGGGTTAATGGGAAGTATGTTTCTAATTTAAAACTACTTGGGGATTTTCTAGTATCGTTATATTGATTTCTAACTGAATTCTATGATGGTCAAAGAACGATTCTGGAAGAATTCAATCCTTTAAAATGTATTGACATTTATTTTATGGCCTGGCATACATTCTTCTTTGTGAAGAGTACCATGTACTTGAAAGTACCATGTATTTGAAAATAGTAATATTCTATAGTTGTTGGATGTCAGGTTTTATCAAAGTCAACTAGGCCAAAGTGATAGTTTTGATCATATCTTCTGTAACTTTACTTATTTGGTCTGATACTAGAATTTTGTCTTGTCTCCTGGCTGGCTCGCCAAATCTGATACCGGACTTTCAGGTTCTTGGTCTCGGTGATTTAAAGGATAAATCCCTGACCACGTATCAGTGGCAAGACAATTTATTTACAGAAAAAGAATACAAAAACACTAAAGTTTCTGGTAGGGAGAGAAAACCTAAGTCGGGAGAGAAAGGCTCTCTCCCGGTTTTTTTCTCTCCATCTCTCTCCGCTTAGGGGTATATATACATGCATTGGTACTTTCTATATGAGGCCAGGAAATGAATGGACCCAGTCCCTTCTGCTAGGGCAAGGTGAATGAATGTATTAATGAATGG
Source organism: Galago senegalensis (assembly GCA_963575145.1). Lineage (NCBI taxonomy): Eukaryota > Metazoa > Chordata > Mammalia > Primates > Galagidae > Galago > Galago senegalensis. The sequence continues at coordinate 7,394 of CAUYTI010160934.1, read as the reverse complement.
ACACAGTCCCTTCCACTGGGGCAACGTGAATGAATATGACTGAATGGACCTAGTCCCTTCTGCTCGGGCAAGGTGAATGAATGTATTAATGAATGGACACAGTCCATTCACAGAATCAGGCCTAGGAAACTTACATGAAATTGACCTAGGCAGAGGAAATGGAGGTTCTGTGTTCAGTCATAAGTGCAAAGGGAAGGAGACACCAAGGCGCCAGTGTCTCCCCAGCAGTTGTCCGGTCCCTTTGGCTACTGGGGCCTCCGTGGGGGAGGGAGGCTCCCCTCTCCTTGCCTACGTTCCAGCCTGCTGGTTCCTCTGCCAGCTGCCCGGGCACCAACACCACCAAGGTGGAGGCGGGGTCCTCCAGCCCAGCTGGGTTGAGCTGGCTGGGGCACCACCTGTCCTGTATCATAACCATTCTATCAGTTAGTGAAAGAGGAATTATTTAAATCCCCAATTTTGATTTGTGATTGGTTTATTATACCATTTAATTCTGTCTATTTCTGAAGCTGCCATTATTTATATCTAAAACACACACACATATTCACATATTTGTATATATTTATGAATACTGTTATCTTTCCCCAATGAATTCACTCATTTGTCATGGCGAAATTTCACTGCTGTTACTAACACTCTTGAAATATATCTTATCTGGTATTAACATAATCACTCCAGCTTTTTTATGTTTATTGGTTGCACTGTATATCTTTTCCCATCTTTTTACTCTTCACCTGCCTGTGTCTCTATATGTAAAATGTATCTCTTGTAGACAGAATATAGTTGATTTGCAAAAATTCATTCTGACAAGGCCAGGTTCAGTGGCTCATAGCTGTAATCCTAGTACTCTTGGAGGCCAAGGTGGTGGATAGCTTGAGTTCACGAGGTAGAGACCAGCCCGAGAAAGAGCAAGACCCTGTCTCTACTAAAAAATAGAAAACTAGCTTGGCATCATGGTGGGCGCCTATAGTCCCAGCTACTTAGGAGGCTGAGGCAGGAAGATCATTGAGCCCAAGAGTTTGAGGTTGCTGTGAGCTATGATGATAGAGCACTCTACCCAGGGCAACAAAGTAAGACTCTGCCTCAAAAAAAACAAAAAAAAATTCATTGTGACAATTTTTACCTTGTAATTTGAGATAGTCTACTTACATTTAAGCTAAGTATTGACATGGTTGGCTTTAAGTCTACCATTTTATTTTTTTGTTTTATATCTTACAGTTTTTGTTTCTTTCTACCTTCTTTTTGATTTAATGGAAAACATTTTAGAATTTGATTTTTCTGTCTTTTTAGCTATATCTCTTTCCATTATTTTTAGTCATTGCTTAGGTATTATAACACACATTCCCAAATTTTTTGGTCTACTTAGAGTTAATATGGTAGCATTTCATGTAAAAATAAGAAACTTGGAGATCCCCAGGATTGTAAAGAAGGCGTTACCTAGCAGCCACTTCTGTCTTTATGATGATGATGATGATGATGATAGTTTTATCAACATTTTCTATAATGACCATGCTTGCTTGTCCTATTTAAAGAGCAACAAATGGCTCGATGCCCGTATCACAGTGATTACAGCAACGGCCACCTGCACTGAGGCTGGCATGTTTGAACCCACCTAGAGTCAGCTAAACAACAATGACAACTGCAACCAAAAAATAGACGGGCGTTGTGGTGGATGCCTGTATTCCCAGCTACTTGAGAGGCTTAGGCAAGAGAATTGCTTAAGCCTAAGGGTTTGAGGTGGTTGTGAGCTGTGATATCACAGCACCCTACCAAGGGTGACATAGTGAGACTCTGTCTTAAATAAATAAACTAATTAAAGTAAATAAAAATAAAAAGCAACCAATGTCATTCACAAATAAAGAAATCATCTGGAAGCTGAACACAGGAGGGAAGCTGGCATCAGCTATAGCTCAGTGTCATGTGGGTGAAGCCACATGAAATAAGGAAAGGAATGTGGTGGACAGCACAGATTCTCAACATCTAACAGTACTTATATAATGCTATAGGATGCCTAAACCAAAAAAGTGCTTAAGGGCATCTTGTTCAATTGCCTACTTCATTTTTCAGAGGAAGCACTTGAGGCCCAGAGACTGGACGTCTCTCAACCAAGGCTCCAGAGCCAGAACACGATAGAGAGGAGATTCTATATCAAAGAATCCTTGAAGAACAGCCCTTTCCATTTCATCATTGGGGTTAATATAACTGATTATATAACTAGGACGTTCTGAGGATTAAGTAAGATGGTTGTTTAAAGGGTTTACTGCTGTACCTGTAAAGCAATTTACTTCATAAAGAACCCTGTATGAAAATATATGGGCAGGTCCTAATGTATTACCTTTCTCCTGTTCTAAATCTTCCGGCACTTAGAACAGTGACTTGCAGATTGAAGGCACTAAACAAATTAATTCATTGAATGAAAAAAATCAGAAAGCCTATGGAGTTGATGTCATAGTTAATGAAAAGCCATGTTGAGGACTACTAATCTATAAAGTAGTGTCCATCGTGAGTTGGCTAAAGGCTTTGAGTATCCCTGAAAATCACTTTTTAATTTGAAAACTTTTTAAATGTCCCTGCTTTTTAGGGTAGAAAATAAATACTGGGTGGATAAATAAATAAATGGGTGGAACTAAGTGGTAAGAAATAGGAGCAAAAACTATGATATACTGCTGTAGTCAGGATTGTGTAAGTCTAACCCGCATTTATTACACCATGTAGTTTTAACCTGAAGAAAAGTTTGGATTGAATCCCATTATGTCACAGGAAGAATCAAAGGAGAAAGAGAATTGGCAAGGGAAAAAAGAAAAAAAATAAGAAAGTGTGTAGATGAGTAAGAGCGGAAAAGATTAAGAAAGGCTTTGGTAGTAGCTTGTAAAGTGGTATGTAAGGGAGGCCTTTAATTGCAAAACCCAGTTTATTAAGGAGTTAAAAAAAGTGTGTAGGTTGGGTGGTGCCTGTGGCTTCAAGGGGTAGGGCACCAGCCCCATATGCTGGAGGTGGTGGGTTCAAACCCAGCTCTGGCCAAAAACTGCAAAAAAAAAAAAAAAAAAATTGTCAGGGAAAATGGGGCTAGATTATTACGTAGCTAAGTATGAAGCTTATGCTAATAATTTTTATATTTGGAACATTTTGCGTAATTCTCATCCAGGTTCTCCTAAGTCTTACTGAGACTGTTTCTTTATTTGTTTTTATTTCTTCTAGATGCCACCCAGAACAGTTTGGGTGCTGAGGCTACTCACTGTAGGGCTGACTTAGTTGTTTGTGTGAAATTTTGTTGTTTGTGGGTGATTATTAGAAATAATACGTAAAGTTTATAGACTAATAACAGACCAACGACACAGTAATTTATAAATGAAGAGTAGAGGCCAATAGAGCCACTAGTCTCAACTGACATTAAAGTTTTTCCCTTGGGATACCACACACAGGAGGGTCTTTTTTTTTTAAATTTTTTTTATTTCAACTTTATTACTTTGAAGGTTTTTTTTTTATATATATTTTTTTAATTACTTCTTCCTCCTGTAGTGTGTTCTTGCCCCCCATGGAGCTTGGATCACAAGGTCTGGCTGTCTGGTTGTCGTGTTGTTGTTGTAGAGACGGGGTCTCACTCTGGCTCATTTATCTCAGGGTGGTCTTGGCTGGTCTCAAACCTCTGAGCACAGGTGATCCACCCGCCTCGGCCTCCCATAGCGCTAGGACTACAGGCGTGCGCCACCACGCCCGGCCCACAGGAGGGTCTTAGTGTGGGATTTCAGGCCCCAGTGTTCCTTCCTATATTCCTATAGAGTAGCTCTACTATTATCTGAGGAGTATTTCTTTTGAAAATGGGTTCTAATGCTATTTTAAAAAGTGTTTGAGAATTGCATATTTTATTAGAGGATCACTGGAACGAAGCCGGTATGACTCCTATCCTGAGAACTGGAGCTACATTTTATATATACACATATAATATGTATACATATGCACATATATGTACAAGTGTGCGTGTGTGTGTGTGTGTGCGTGTGTGCATATGTGTGTGTGAGAAAGAGACACAGAGAGGGAGAAAGGTGATATGTAAGGACCGGCCCATATACTTTCATATGGAGTTCTTTATAAGGTAAATTGCTTTACAGGCACAGCAGTAAACCCTTTAAACAACCATCTCATCTAATCCTCAGAACAGTATTATACCATTTTCACCATTTTACTGGCTCAGAAATGCAAATGGCTTGCCAAAGGCCACACAGTGAACTGAAATTTTAACTCAGCTCAGCTGAGTCCTGACCACTTCAAGATATGAAATCTTTAACATGCCTCGGTCCAACTCTTCTTCCCAGCTTCAGTCTTCCAAGTAAGGTTTTACAGTACAATTCATAGATCCTTTCTATCATTCACTATGTTCTGCAGTTCCTCCTTCTTTGGCATCTATTGTGAGTTGAACTGTGTTCCCACAAAACTTAGGTGTTGAAGTCCTAACTCCCAGCACCTCAGAACAAGACTCTATTTGGGAAAATGATTTTTGTAGATGTAATTAGTTAAATATAGTCAGACAGGCCAAGTGCAGTGGTTCACGTCTGTAATCCTACCACTTTGGGAGGCCAAGGCGGGTGGATTACTTGAGCTCAGAAGTTGGAGAACAACCTGAGCAAGAGTGAAAACATGTCTCTAAAAAGAGACATGGCACCTGTAGCCCCACTACTTGGGAAGCTGAGGCAAGAAAACACTTGAGCCCCAGAGTTTGAGTTGCTATGAGCTATGACACCATGGTACTCTACCTAAGATGACAAAGTGAGACTCTGTCTAAAAAAAAAAAAAAAAAAATGATAAGGTCAGACTGGAGTATATAGGCCCCTAATCTGATATGACTGGTATTTTTTCTTTCTTTGTTAGAGATGGGGTCTTCCTATGTTGTCCAGTCTAGATACAGTGGCTCTTCACAGGTGCAATGTGCCTTCAGCTCCCAAGTAACTGGGACTACAGGCATGCAACACTAGGCCTGGATTTTGGTATTTTTTTTTTTTTTGAGACAGAGTCTCACCATGTCACCCTGGTAAAGTGTCATGGTGTCACAGCTCACAGCAACCTCCAACTCTTGGCTTATGCGATTCTGTTACCTCCGCCTCCCACGTAGCTGGGACTACAGGCACCCACCACATGCTCGGCTATTTTTTTTGGTTGTAGTTGTCACTGTTGTTTGGCAGGCCTGGGCTGGATTCAAACCTGCCAGCTCTGGCGTATGTGCCTGGTGCCCTAGCCTCTGAGCTACAGGTGCTGAGCCGGCTTTTGGTATTCTTATGGAAAGAAAATATTGGGACACAGAGTTACACACGAGTGTGGAGAAATGTCATGCAAAGATTGGAGTTAGGCTAACACAAGTCAAGCAATATCGAGGTCACCAACAAATCACCAGAAGCTAGGGAAAAGGTATGTAACATTCTCCCACTCAGAAAAAACTAACCCTGGCAACCCCTTCATTTGGACTTCCAGCTTTCTGAACTATGAGATGTTATGTTTCTGTTGTGTAAGCAACCCAGCTTGTGGCACTTTGTTATTGGCAGCCCTAGGAAACTATACAGCATCTACACTTAGATGATTCAGAAACCCAAATTTCTACTGCCCTCTCTTTTTCTGCCTAACGGCACTATTCCCTTTCTCTATCTATGCAACTTTTTAGCACAGTGAAGTAGAACCCGCAGTATCATTACCAATTGTGAAATATAAAGGGTCATCTTTGAATTCTTAGAGACCTCCCTCCCACAGTCGGGCAATCATTCAAATGGCTGAAGGGTTAGGAATAGGGGCTTTGAAGTCGACTGGGTTCAAATACCAGCTTCCCCATTTATTAGCTGTGTGATCTTGGGCAACCCTCCAAGGCTTGCTTTCCTTGCCTGTTATAGTGGGCTACTACTGGCACCACCACACACGGTCCCTATCATCATCAAGGGAGAACATGCATGATAAGAATTTAGCACATTGCCTGGCGTACAGAAAATGCTAAACAAAATTAACCACCCTTATTGCTCCTAAAGCCAACTTTAGAGCACATTCACTTTTCATATGTATTTCAGACTCATGTGTATACATTATTGTGTTATAATCTGATATCGTAAGAGTGACTAGCCACCAACCTCTATTTAGCATGGTCTCCTACTTTTGCCAGTTTCTTAAATCGAGAGGAAGTAATCCCCAAAATCTCACATAGATAATTTATATAAAAGAATCCTTGCAACACCTTTATGTCCTTTTAACTTCCTTTTACAGGTTAAAGCCGGTCATACGTGTATTTCTAGATCTAAGTGATGTTAAGGCAGAGGTCCATGATCTCTGTGTCAATAGAATGGACAGAATATGGGTAGCTAGAAGATAGACACCAAGTCTGAGTTGGTTGGTACTATGCTGGGACCGACCAAATATGTTGTTTTGCAATGATTATTTTCCCCACTTCTGTTTCTCAAGTCTTTACCAAATTCTCTGCTTCTTTCTTAGAATTATTTTGGTGAAGAAAATCTAGTATGCGTAGCATATTAACTTTTCCTAACCTTAGCTAATAAAGAATGTGCTAATATTTTAACCCACAGCTAGTATTTTACTGAACGGAGTAAAACTGAAGGCTTTTCCTCTTAGAACTGGAACTAAACAAGGTTGTCCTCTGTCACCATTACTGTCACCAATTCAACATTGTGCTGGAAGTTTTAGCTATAGATAAGACAAGAAGATAAAGGGCATCCAAATGGAAGCAGAGGAGGTTAAACTCTCTCTTTTTTGCTGATGATATGATTTTATACCAGGAGAACCCCAAAGACTCAACCACAAGACTCTTGGAAGTCATAAAAAAAAATACAGTTATATCTCAGGATATAAAATCAATGTCCACAAGTCAGTCGCCTTTATATACTCCAACAACAGCCAAGATGAGAAGTTAATTAAGAACACAATTCCCTTCACCATAGCCCCAAAGAAAATGAAGTACTTAGAAATATAACTAATAAAAGAGGTGAAGGACCTCTATAAAGAAAATTATGAAACCCCAAGAAAGGAAATAGCAGAGGACATCTACAAATGGAATACAATACAAATACATGCTCATGGCTGGGAAAAATCAATATTGTTAAAATGTCTATACTTCCCAGAGTAATTTACCGATTCAATGCCATCCTTATTAAAATACCAACAGCCTACTTTCAAGACTTGGAAAAAATGATTCTGCGTTTCGTATGGAACCAGAATAAAACCCATATAGCTAAGGCAGTTCGGGGGTATCCCTATACCAGATTTTAGGCTGTACTACAAGGCCATAGTGGTCAAGACAGCATGGTACTGCTAAAACATTATTTACCACACTCTCTTTCAAAAATACAAGTGTGTTAAGGTAGCCAGAGAAGCCAAGAAAGCCAGTCATATCTTGGTCCTTAGCCTTTGGT
>CAUYTI010160932.1:0-11078 GCA_963575145.1 Galago senegalensis | reverse complement strand
CCAGGCATTGTGGCGGGCGCCTGTAGTCCCAGCTACTTGGGAGGCTGAGGCAGGAGACTCGCTTGAGCCCCGGAGTTGGAGGTTGCTGTGAGCGTGATGCCATGGCACTCTACCCAGGGGGATAGCTTGAGGCTCCGTCTCCGAAAAAAAAAAAAAACTGGTAACATTCAGGAAGGATTTAGAAAATTTGCTATATTAACAAATCTCTAAAGTTATTTAAGCCAGAAAAAAACCGTTGCCTGTTTTAAGACCAACCTCCGCCTAAAAAAGACTTGAATGCTTTTGTTAAGTAACTTTGATAAACAATGAGCCAAAAACTAACACTCATTCTTGATATGAGTAAATATGAATGGCTGGGTTTATATTGTAATTAGAAAAAGAAAAGCCAGACAACCGCACTCACCTATTTTGTTCCTCCAGCTTAGCCAGGAGTTCTAAGTCATCTGGACTCAACTGTGATGGGGAAGATGGTGACAGGGCTGGTGTTGACAGTGTGGTAGACGAGGACGTGGTGTGTAATGAAGCAGATGGACTTGCCACCTGACTGGCCATCTGACTGACTGTATGCGAGACTGTGTTCTTCACCCATGAGAGAGTAGAACTCAGCTTTTCTGCAACCTTGTCTGTCGCCACCTAAGGAGAAAAATAAAAGTTACATAAATTTTAGTTTCACTGCATTTATTGCCCAAAAATTGATAACCCTATTAAATTTTACTTAATAACTACCAGTAGAATATTCTGTGTGAGATGATAAAGGTAAACCCTGTTTTAGCAACCAGTTACCCTAACATCCGTCTGGAAACTATTTTAGCTTTACAGCTGAACAAATCAGAACATTTTCTAAACTACACATCGAAACCCATCAATCAGGCAGTGATAAAATCATTTTAATCATTCTCATGTTAAAATCATTTTAAACACCAGAATGTAGTGAAAAACAGCAGAAAATATCAAAGTAAAGGTGTTATCTAATGAAATTTTTATTTCAACTGCATAAATATTCAAAATGCACATTACCTGTATGTGTACATATGGGCGTATTAAGTCAGGATACAAAATGCATTCTTAATTGGGAGTTCTAGTCATTTCAAAGTTAAGGAATTAAAACACACCCATTATGTCATCAGGATAGGAAAACCTATAATATACCTAGCAAATCAACAAAAATGGGTGTGTTCAGCAGAAATGAACTATAATGGACCCTTGATTAGTCTACGACCTCTAAAGTGTTGTTATACAAGGAGGACTAAATCTAGAGGAACAAAACTGTGATAAATGCTGAGTTAACAAAGTGAGAAAGGTTCAACGTAGAAATTTCTAACAGAGCTATTCAGAAATAGAATGGGATGCCTACAAAGAATAGTTCACTCTCCATCAATAGCTCCAGTAAAGCAGCAATTCTAAGAGCCAAAAGTCAAGAGTTGGACAAGGATGAGTTTTTGTTTTGGCAACCAGGACAGAAAAAGCCAAAATTCCTCTCTTCTCTAAGATTCAAAAAATGATACATATGTCCACATATTTCTCATAAACCGTTAACCATTCCAGCCTCCTAACCATATGCATACAATAAATTCAGCTCAAAGAAAATATAATAAAATTCAAATAGGCACCATCACTTCAGTACTATTAAACAACGTGAACTGTAACTGTTTGAAAACCTATGCAAAACTAAACATTCCTAATGAGTCTATAAAATAATGTATACTAGGGTTTTAGGGAAATTTTAGTTTTAAAAAATTATGACTAAAATGGCTTCTAAATTGTGAAATGCGTAGACATTGAGGGCTACAAACTATGAGGTGCTTCTATGTGCTCTGAGTTCTAAAATTTTATGCAATAGGTAAACGGCTAAAGCACTTTATTTTCTGAATCAACAAACTCTCAGTCAACCTTGGTTTACTTACACAGAGAAATTCATACAGACATACACATTAAAATACCAACACATACACACAAACAAAAATCCCACCCAGACTTCTGGTAGCAGGTACTACTCTCCTCATGAGTATTGTCCAAGGCTTTCCTCCTCACCTCAATATACTATTTATACAGCTCTTTTTCTGTCCCCATTTCCTCTTCCTCAACTTAGCAGAAAAATTCAACTTAAGGAAAGGATAAAAAGGAAAAGATATTCTGAGAACATAGGTAAGCCATTCAACATGAGGATGGAGATTCTAAGACAAAGATTCGATTTCAAGTGCTAAATGGGGGCAAGAGTTTTATTAACCTGAAGATAATCTCTCATTTTCTTTTCATTTTCTATAATTTCTCCCTATTAGAACTTATTTCTGTTGAGAACAGTATTATAGAAGGAACCAACAGGCTCTTACTGCAGAGAAAAAAAGCCTTAAGAAAGACAACTGGGGCCAGCTGCAGTGGCTCACATCTGTAATCCCAGCACTCTGGAAAGCCAAGGTAGGTGGACTGCTTGAGCTTCAAGAACAGCCTGAACCAGAACGAGACCTCGTCTCTACCAAAAAGAGAAAAACTAAAGCAAGACCATCACTTGAGCCCAAAAGCTTGAGGTTGCTGTGAGCTATAATGCCATGGCACTCTAGTCAGGGCACCAGAGCAAGACTTTGTTTCAAAAAAAAAAAGGCTCGGCGCCTGTGGCTCAAGTGGCTAAGGCGTCAGCCACATACACCTAAGGTGACAGGTTCGAATCCAGCCCAGGCCCGCCAAATAACAATGACGGCTGCAACCAAAAAATAGCTGGGTGTTGTGGTAGGCGCCTGTGGTCCCAGATACTTGGGAGGCTGAGGCGGGAGACTTGCTTGAGCCCAGGAGTCAGAAGTTGCTGTGAGCTGTGATGCCACAGCACTTTACCCAGGGGGACAGCTTGAGGCTGTCTCAAAAAAATAAAAAAAAAGAAAGGAAAGAAAGATAAGTACGATTAAGTACAGGACTCAAGAGAAAGAAGCCTGGGTAGACCATTTATGTTTGCTTCCAGGTAAAAGAAGTCCTTTTGGAATCTATCCAATTCATAGATCAGCAGAGCTCATCAGAGCAAAGGCCATATAGGAATCAAAGAATAATTTAGCCAAAACTAACTTCTTTGGGGACAGGAAATGGTACAAGCCATGGTGGGTGCCAAGATACCTATACTATTGATCAGATCAATAAAGATCAATACAACTACAAATTCAACTGTGAAAAAGGCACAAATTTACATCCCAAAAGCCTACTATCCTATTTAAAAACCAAAAGCATAATGTATAAAATTTAAAGAAATTTTATTAATACTAACCATTAATTTCAAATATATATACAACTTTCAAAAATTAATGCTTTACATTTCCACTATATAAAAGTCTACTAATTGCTGCAAAGGAAAAGAAATCTATCGACTGCTGTCATTTATGAAAACAATTAAATTTATCATACCCCTTCTGCATAGTGTAGCAACAGGCCTCCATTTAAGAGTTTGGAATAATCAAGAGCACAGTTCTGACATCCTTTCAACCTTGCTGACATAGGATCCAGCTGATGACCACTGAAAACTCAACAATTCATCTTCAAATTTTAATTTCTTAAATATAGCTGGAATGTTTAAGTACACATGCAACTTAATAAATTTTAATATTCATGGTTCTAGAAAAACCGTAGACTGAATTGTTTTTTTCATCTATCATGTCATATTTTTCCTTTAACTCCACTTTTCAAAATTTTTATACTGCCACCTCTGAACCTCTTTCCCTCATAAAAAGTTTAGGTCATGAAGACATAATAAATCTGACAATGCAATTATGTCACAAAATTCCTGTCTACCTCACAGAGGCGTTATACACTTATTTTAAAAGTTAATACTGAAGGGTGGTGCCGGCCACATCCACCAAGGGGGGGAGGGTTCAAACGTAGCCTGGACCTGCTAAAAACAATGACAACAACAACCACAACAAAAAAATAGCCAGGTGTTGTGGCGGGTGCCTGTAGTCCCAGCTACTTGGGAGGCTGAGGCAAGATAATCACTTAAGGCCAAGAGTTTGAGGTTGCTGAGAGCTGTGACACCAGAGCACTCTATAGAGGGTGACATACTGAGACTCTGCCTCAAAAAAAAGTTAACACTGAAAATGCTAAAGCCATCATTAAAAAGTTTTAATAGTGGCTTGGCGCCTGTGGCTCAAGCGGCTAAGGCGCCAGCCACATACACCTAAGGTGGTGGGTTCAAATCCCCAGCCCAGGCCCGCCAAAACAACAATGATGGCTGCAACCAAAAAATGGCCAGGCGTTGAGGCAGGCGCCTGTAGTCCCAGCTACTTGGGAGGCTGAGGCAGGAGACTCGCTTGAGCCCAGGAGTTGGAGGTTGCTGTGAGCGTGATGCCATGGCACTCTACCCAGGGGAATAGCTTGAGGCTGTCTCAAAAAAAAAAAAAAAAGTATGAACTTCAGATAAATAACAAATAAATTATTTCTTAATTATAAGTATGTCCCAAATACTGCATGGGACAGATAATAAAAAAATTGTAGTTTATCTGAAATTCAAAATAACAGAGTATCCTAGATAGGGTGGTGTTTGTTTGTTTCTGAGTCTGGCAATCCTATGTTAGAAGGTTTTTTCTCCAGCTCCTTTGTTCAAGAAATAAAAAAATATATATTTTTGCACTGACTATCTGAAACCTTGAAAGTTCAGGTTGATATAGTGCAAGGGAAAATAGGAATTCCTGCACTTTAATCCTTATTCTAGACTAGATGCCTCTTACAATTTTAGGAATTCAAATAAGCACCTTCAGTCTTCTATATTAATTGGGATGGTAAAACAGCATGATTACACCCTTGTGATAACATGAATCTTAACATGATTGGAAGTCAGGAAGGACATTATTAGTTTTAAAAAGCCTCCTACCACTGAGTAAAGAGATACCTTAATGTGTTACAATGTTGGTTTAGAGCTGCCTTCATCATTTTGTCTTGGTGGGAGGCACACTTTTAGGGCATGGTCTAAGTACAAAGGACAGAAATGGCTGAATGCCCTGTCAGTTTCCTTGAGGTGAGAGGAAAAGGGGCCACGCGGGAGACCATCCCAAAATAGGGGGACCAGCCTGCAGACGGGAGGTCTGGTATAGACAACACAATGCTCCAGTCTAGTACATAGGAGAAAAGTGTATGTGTGCACCAAGGTGAAGTTATTGCAGGAAAAGTGATTTAATGCTTGCATGTCTTTAGTTCTCAGAATGTATTCCCTCCACCCCTTCAGATGACTGCTGAACTAGGCTAGTTCTTTCACCTTGAGGGATAACTAGTATGAGAGACTCATGGTTGCTTTAACTTTGCAGCAATATTAAGAATCCTTGTGAACTTAACAAACTTAAGAGGTCGTCTGGCTCATTGACTTCTACTATAGCTTATTTTCCAATGATGTTTGAGAAAAATATTTCTTAAAAACATACCTTAAAATGGGCCAGGCGCAGTAGCTTACGCCTATAATCTTAGCACTCTGGGAGGTAAGGTGGGTGGATTGAGCTCAGGAGTTTGAGACTCGCCTGAGAAAGAGTGAAATCCATCTCTACTAAAATAAATTAGAAAAACTAGCTAGGTGTGGTGGCACAGGCCTAAAGTCCCAGCTACTTGGGAGACTGAGGCTAGGGAACTGCTTAAGCCCAAGAACTTGAGTTTGCTGTGAGCTATGATGCTAGAGCACTCTAACCTGGGGTAACAGCAAGACTCTGTTTTAAAAAAAAATTATATATATATGTACACCTTAAAATATCAATTTCAATGGTATTTCAGTCTTTTCTGTCCTTTGTTTCGATGTGTATTCTTTTTTCACACAAGTATGTGCTCATGCACAGTGAAATAGAGTACTTGCACCCAGCTCTGCTGTTCTAGATTGATCTGTGTGCCAGGGACTTCCCATGTTACCAAATCTGGCAAGCTCTACACATCCAGCAATATTTTCTTATAACCTGAATTAAGAACCATTGCATCCATCAGGGGTGACACGGTGAGTTCACACTCATGTGGGTTTGGGGATGGGTCATGCTCTGTGTTAGTCATTAGAAGAAAAGAGCTTCTAAGGTAGGTGGGAGAGAGAGGGTCAGGCTTGCTTTTTTGGTCTATGACAATGGTTCTCAACTAAGTGTGGTATCATGTACCTATCAGGTCTTTGGAAATGCGGGGAATCTTTTGTTTTTTAATGGTGATTTGTAGGAATGGATGAGGGAGAGTTCTGTTATCGACCTTCAGTTAAATGTCCTATACAACAAAAGATGTCTCTGCCTCCGGGTGACAACAGTCCCCCCCACCCCGCCACACACACAAACACAATTGAGAAACACTGGACACAACAGAGAATCTAATGATCCTGTGAACAAGTGGTAAAATGATATTTGCCAGGAACCAGAGAAGATCCTTTTCCCCTTAGAGTTTACTCTATGGGACATGAAGTCAAGAGAGTGAGCTTTGGTCTGTACGTCATTTTAAGATTAGGTTCAGCTGTCCTGTCACCATACAAAACCCAAAACAAGAGTGTATAGACTTGGGCGGTGCCTGTAGCTCAGTGAGTAAGACACTGGCCCTATATATAACTGCAACAACAAAAGAAAAATAGCTGGGCATTGTGGTGGGCACCTATAGTCCCAGCTACTTGGGAGGCTGAGACAAGAGAATCGCCTAAGCCCAGGAGGTGGAGGTTGCTGTGAGCTGTGACATCATAGCACTCTAACAAGGGCAATAAAGCAAGACTCTTATCTTTCTCTAAAAAAACCCCAAAAAACTGTATGGATTTAAGCCCACAAGGTTTTATATTATCACAAAGTTTTTCAGTGCATGGTCTTGGGCTGAAAAGACCCAGACCAGGGGTCAGGTACCATATATCCAGGGTGGCTCAGGTCCCTGTAGTCCAGGATAGACATTGGAGCCAAAGCTGCCACTTCCATATTGCACCCAGCAGAAAGAAGTTGGAGAAAAAAGAGCTCCTTCCCTCCCTTTAAGGACACCACTCAGAAGTTACCTATGACATTTCTGATTCCATTCATTCTCCAGAGCTTTGTCACATGTCCACATCCAGCTACAAGTCATCTGGGAAGTAGAGGCTCATGTCGTGGAAAGCCATGTGCCCAGCTAAAAATTGGGTGCTCACCCTAAATAAGAAAGGAAGAAGAGATTTTTAGTGACAGCTAGTTGTCTCTGCCAGTCCTAGTAAAGCAGATTATGTATATTAATGATAAGTAAAGCTGGAGTATTTTAGGAAAGCTACTGTTCCAATGATGTAGCCTTAACTAAGCAGGAGAAGGGGAAATCTTTCATTTGCTTTGGTCCCAAAATTCTTGGCCATCCTCCTGTTGAGGCTGGGGTCTGCATCCCCTTCCCATGACTGAGTGGAGGCTTGTGAGGGCTCTGATAGGTGACAGCCGAAATGAGGCTGACGTTAGGTAATATAGGGTGACACTGCTTCCTCCTGGCTGTCTCTTGGGATGTTCTCTGTTGCTGGGAGGAGCCACCATGATGTGAGGGAGCCCAGGCCACACTGAGAGGCAATGTGCATCTGGGTCATGTGGGTCTGTCCACAAGCCCCAGCTGTGGTCTCAGCCAAGGATGTGTGTAAAAAAGCTTCCAAATGATTCCCCTCTAACCCTGGAGCACTCCCTATCTCCACCTGCTGAGTTTTCCATCTGATTAAAGCTTCACGAGAGACCTTGAACAAGAAGTGTCCCGCTGAGGCCACTTAACATCCAGCACCTAGCAAAATAGTAATAAAATTATTGTTGCTTTGGCTCAGCACCTGTAGCTCAAGAGGCTAGGGCACCAGCACATACACCATAGCTGGCAGGTTTGAATCCAGCCTGGCCTGCCCAACAACAATGACAACTACAACTTAAAAATAGCTGGGCATTGTGGCAGACACCTGTAGTCCTAGGTACTTGGGAGCCTGAGGCAAGAGAATCGTTTAAGCCCAAGAGTTTGAGGTTGCTGTGAGCTGTGATGCCACAGCACTCTACCCAGGGCAACAGCTTGAGACTCTGTCTCAAAAAAAAAAAAAAGATTATTGCTTTAAGTCACTAGATTTTGCAGTGTTTTGCTGAGAAGTGATAGATAACCAGAGCAGCAGGAGGCTGATACTTTGGTATCGATTGGTTTTCCTGCACTTCCCTGAGGCCACAGAATGGAAATCGGTCAGAAAGAGAGAAAGGTCAAGACTCAGCAAATCAGAGCCCAGGGGAAGGGTGGATTCTGGTGGGGAGAAGAGGTGTGTTGTAGGGAGAGAGAAGCAGATGCTCTTCCTCACTGTGGGCACTGGAGCACTTCTAAAAGAAACCACACGATGAGGAAGAGAAAGTGGGGAAGCAGGGAGCCAAGGGAAAGGAAAAAAAATGTTGTGTTTTGTGCCAAGGGTTTGCGACTAGAAATAGAGAAAGACAAGCATTCAAAACTCTAAATTATATGTACTCCTTTCTTCCATTTTCATCCTAGGCAAAACTGTAAAGGAAGCGACTTTTGTCTTTATTTTTGGCTGCTTCTTCTTCTGTTTTTCCTTATGCCTCCCACTACAGCCTTCCAGAGACTCGGTTTCTGCTTTTGGAGACACTGACATCACAGCACCAGTTTGTTAGATTATGATCATGAAACACTAATCCTGGAGTCCTGAGGTTGCGTGGCCTCAACCCCCACGGTCCAGAAGCCCAGACCCAGTTCCCAGCGGGGCAGGAAGGCAGTGACGTGGTCATGTAAAGAGAATGCTGCCGCTTGCTTTTATAGCAGTGGTTCTCAACCTTCCTAATGATGCAACCCTTTAATACAGTTCCTCATGTTGTGGTGACCCCCAACTATAAAATTATTTTCATTGCTACTTCATAACTGTAATTTTTGCTACTGTTATAAATTGTAATATAAATATCTGATATTAGGTGACCCCTGTGAAAGGGTCGTTCAACCCCCAAAGGGGTCGCAACCCACAGGTTGAAAACCGCTATTTTACAGAATGGAGCTCATCTTCCTCTTGAATTCTCCTGGGGAAATGGCGTGAAGTTGGGGAGAGGGTCTTAAACTAGCCAGTTATTTTTATTTCAGATTCTTTTGGGTAGATGCTCGGTGTTCCTATTTCTTCCTTGTTTTTCTACTCTTTCTGAGAGAGTCCAGTGGGGACTAAAGTAGTATTGTCCCTGTATCAAAGGGAAGAATTAAGCCTTGGGCTCGATGCCTGTGGCTCAAGCAGCTAAGGCGCCAGCCACATACACCTAAGGTGGCGGGTTCGAATCCAGCCCGGGCCCGCCAAACAACAATGATGGCTGCAACCAAAATATAGCCAGACGTTGTGGCAGGCGCCTGTGGTCCCAGCTACTTGGGAGGCTGAGGCAGGAGACTCACTTGAGCCCAGAAATTGGAGGTTGCTGTGAGCAGTGAAGCCAGGGCATTCTACCCAGGGGCTCAGCTTGAGGCTCTGTCTCAAAAAAAAAAAAAGGAAAAAAAAAAGAATTAAGCCTTGGATTCACCAGGCTGCTGAATGAATCCATTCCTTCATCATATGCTGCTGCTTCTTTCCAATAAAGCGTCTTTGAATTCAGTCTTGATGAGAGTTTTATTCCATGGCACAGAATCCTAATGGTGTCACCCTACATGCCATCGCATCCAACATCTTCCTTTAAAATGTTTTCGATTATTATCTAACTTTTTTTTTTGAGATAGAGCCTCAAGCTGTTACCCTGGGTAGAGTGCTGTGGCATCACAGCTCACAACAACCTACAACTCCTGGGCTCAAGCGAGTCTCCTGCCTCCGCCTCCCAAGTAGCTGGGACCACAGGCACCCACCATAATACCTGGCTATTTTTTTTTTTTTTTTTGGTCGCAGCCATCATTGTTTGGTGGCCCAGGCTGGATTCGAACCTGCCACCTTAGGTATATGTGGCTGGCGCCTGAACCACTTGAGCCACAGGCTCCAGGCCCAGCATTTCTTCTTAATTTTAATGTAGATGTTGGACCTCACACATGTAGCATTCATGGTACCCATGACTTATAACCAACAGAAAACACAGACATTTTTTGTAGCACATTATATTTGTGCCATGTCTCAAAATAACATTTGTGTACATCAGCAATTTCAAATCAAAGTACTTGGTCTTATTAATTTATTAATAAAGAAGCACATACAGGGTGTTCATAACCTGTTTGTCTGCAATTTAAAATAGTTAAAGTTAATGTGCAATTTAAAAAGTAAAGAGGAGGCTCAGTGCCTATAGCTCAAGCAGCTAAGTCACTGGCCATATACACCAGAGCTGGTGGGTTCAAATCTAGCCCGGGCCTGCCAAACAACAATGACAACTACAACAAAAAAATAGCTGAGCATTGTGGTGGGGGCCTATAGTCCCAGCTACTTGGGAAGCTGAGGCAGGAGAATTGCTTAAGCCCAGGAGTTTGAGGTTGCTGTGAGCTATGATGCCACAGCACTCTACCCAGGGTGATAGCTTAAGGCTCTGTCTCAAAAAATAAATAAATAAATAAAAAGTGAAGAGGAAAACAATCACAATGAAACACCAGTTATCAATATATTCAAAAAATGCATGACAGTTATATATAGGGTATCCAAATTGCACACAAACTTTATGGTCACCCTGCATATAATTGTCACTCATTTGTTTATTAATATATTGATAACTTATGATTCACTGTGATTGTTTCCTTTTTACTTTATGCATTTAAAAAAATTTTTTTTGAGACAGTCTCACTCTGTTGCCCTAGGTAGAGTGCCTTGGCATCGGAGTTCACAGGAACCTCAAGCTCTGGGGTTCAAAGGATCCTCTTGCCTTAGCCTCCTGAATACGTGGGACTTCAGGCGTTCATCACAAAAATAGCCCGTTTATTTTTTGGAGATGGAGTCTCCCTCTTGTTCAGGCTGGTCTCTAACTCCTGAGATCAGGCAATCCACCCACCTCAGCCTCCCAGGGTGCTGGGATTACACTCATGAGACACCGTGCCCAGCCTTTATGCATTTAAAATTTTTATTATGGCTCGGTGCCTATAGCTCAACCGGCTAAGGCGCCAGCCACGTACACCTAAGGTGGCGGGTTCGAATCCCCAGCCCGGATCCGCCAAACAACAATGATGGCTGCAACCAAAAAATAGCCAGGCGTTGTGGCGGGCGCCTG
>CAUYTI010160929.1:0-28939 GCA_963575145.1 Galago senegalensis | reverse complement strand
CAAATCATCAGCGTCATCATTCCCAAGGATGCAGCAGGGATGCTCACCCTTCATCTGTGGCCCACCTTCCCTGGCACTATGAACACAGTTTGATATAATCAAAGTGTACTTTCAAGGGTACAAGTGACTCTTTCTAAAAGCAGAGTATGAATGTCTTAACTTAATGACTAAGAGAATGACATGAAGGTTATGTTAACCAGTTTGATGAGAATATTTCAAAATGTATATGAAAACAGCACACTGTACCCCATGATTGCATTAAGGTACACAGTTATGCTATGAGAAATAAAAAAATTTTAAAAAAATGTATTTTGGTGATGTGCAATCGTACCTGTTATTGTCACACAGAGCTGCTCCCTGGAGCGCTGCCTTTCCTTCCTCATCTTCTCCCTGCCATCTTCCTCCTGCAGTTTGTCAGCAGTGGACGGCTGTGTTTACATGCGTGCACACACATGTATATGCACACACACACGCGCTGCACACACATGCATACACACGCACACACACACACACACACCCAACTCCTACCTATTCATTTTCATCTGCAAAATTACCAAAAATAAGTGAATGGCTATTTGGATGGACAGATGCATGAGTGGGCAAGTCCATGAATGAATGAGGACAGCGGAGAGGCCTGCTGACAGGAAGACTCAAACACTAGAATTTTTTATATACCCCAACTGTTCAGAACGTCAAGGATACAGTCTGTGGGAGCCAGGAAGCTGCCGTTTTAGTTCAGCGGCCGTTTTAGTTTCATCGGGGACCTGAAATTTAAAAAAAAAAAAAAGGAGGAAGAACGAAAAACAATGGGAGCAGCATAAAGGTTGGAAATAGAAGACAGGATTTAAAAACAAGGGAAAGAAAAGAGCAGTTTGTAGCTAATTCCAGGACAAACAGTGGATTAACAGGTACTTGTATAGATTAGATTCAAATAGGTAGGGAGTGTCAGGCACTGAGTGAAACATCCAAGTGCACCGAATTCACTTAATGCTCCAGTAAACCTTATAGGGAAGGCATTTAAAAAAAATTTTTTTTAAGTCAGAGTCTCACTCTGTCACCCTGAGTAGAGTTCTGTGGCATCACAGTTCACAGTGACCTCAAACTCTTGGGCTCAGTGGCATCACAGTTCACAGTGACCTCAAACTCTTGGGCTCAAGTGATCATCCTACCTTAGCCTCCCAAGTAGCTGGGACTATAGGCATGTACCCCATGCCTTGCTAGTTTTTATATTTTTAGTAGAGACAGAGTCTTTCTCTTGCTCAGACTAGCCTCAAACTCCTAAACTCAGGCAATCCACCTGCCTCAGTCTCCCAGAGTGCTAAGATTATAAGTATAAGCCACCACACCTGGCTGGAAGGCATTTATTTTTATTTTTTGAGACAAAGTTTCATCCTATTGTTTAGGCTAGAGAACCATGGCATCAGCCAAGCTCACAGCAATCTCAAAATCCTGAGTTTCAGGGGTCCTCCTGCCTTAGCATCCTGAGTAGCTGGGTCTACGGGCACCACCACAACAGTCAGTTAATTTTCTAGTTTTAGTAGAGATGGGGTTTCGCTCTTCCTCAGGCTGGTCTTAAACGCCTGAGCTCAAGTGATCTTCCCATCTCAGCCTCCCAGAGTGCCAGGATTACAAGTGTGAGCCAGAGAGACCGGCCTCATTTTAATTTAACAGTACAGATAACTAAACTAAAGCTTTAAGAAGTCAGGACTTGCCTGACCTCACAGCCACATGCCTGAGGAGGGTATATAGGTGCAGCTGGACAGGAACGTGTGGAGCATAAGTCAGGTGGCAGTTGTCGTGGACACAGCCCTGGGGACATAGCAGCAGCATGGTCACAGCACAGGATCCCTCCCGTCTGAAGCTCAGTGAGTCAGGTGCCACTTCCCCCTCCAGAGGTCCCAGGAGCACTTGCAGAGAAGAACCTAGTCCTTGCCTTCTGGGAGTTTGGGGTCCATTCAGGAGACAGAGCTGACACCATGAAGCCAAAGGGCAAAGTGGACCAACAACAGCTGAAAGTGTGTTACTCTCTCTCAGGAGAGAGAGAGGCCCGGGAGGGACCATGCACTGGAGGAAATATCCCCATAGGAGGGATGGTGCCTTAAAGATTGAAATTGGTGGAGGAAAGAGATTCCAGGGGAGAGGGACCAACAGAAGGAAAGTGAGGAGGAGCCTGTGTTCCTAATACAGTGACCATGTCATCCTTACTGGAGTGGACGGGTCTAGGTGTAACGGAAATAAAATGGATAAGAAACAGGGCTGGACTCCTGGAGCCTTTACATCAGATGGAAGTGATCCAGGGCAATCCAGATGTCAGCTGCTGGCCTAACAGTCCCAGCATCCCACTAGAATATTAATGGGGGGTGGGCACTCACTAAACAATCCCCAGCTACTAGAAGCAAAGTTCATGGAACTGGACTGAGAAGTCCAGCACAGAAGATGCCACAACATAGAAGGACCTTCATCTCCTCCCCCGATGCTTAATTTAAGTCTGAAACAAAATCTTTATTGACTAGAAAGCTGGGCATCAGACCACAGAGCAGCTCCTAGAGGAGGAGGCAGAGAGATCCGTGTGCCTTCTCCACCCCCACCCGCCATGCCCTTGTCCTTCATAAACACCCCTCTCTTTATACATAACACTTAGAGAGCTCTACTTCTAAAGCCAGGGAGACAGGCAGTGATGAGAGGAGGAGAGAGAGACACTGTCAGAAGCACCCAAGGGTCAGCGAACTCTGCAGATTGTTCTTGAGCACATGAGAGGGGCTGGAGAAGGGGGCCTTCCAGTCAAGTGGAATGGAAGAGGTGGGAGCCACCGGCTGTGGGGATTGGGCTGGGCTCTGTCCTGGCTTGAGATGTCTCTGGAAAGGGAATTTGGCACATAGCTAAGTGAACAAAGAGAGTTGCCAGTGAGATGCATGTGCCCTGTGGACATACGCCGGGCCGGTGTGGATGCCTAATGCTTCCAGGACCGTGAACCAAAACTCAAGACTGGACCTGTGAAAACATCAGCCTAAAGACCCAGAAAGCATCCCAATCTCCGGAGTAGCTTTCAACAGAAACCAAAGAGAAGACTGGAAACAGGACTTGGCATTCTCCTAAAGGATACAGAAAGATAGGGCTTTCGTACAGCAAAACAAAAGAGAAAATGATCTGTGATGAAAAGACAGCAGGTACCGTTATACAAAGACAAAGGACGATAAGGAAATATTACTGGGGAATGAAACATGCAATAGCAGATTTAAAATTCACCTTGGTGCAAGTATCACCCTACTGAACACCTACTTGATAATCTCAAGGGGGGAGGGGGGTAGAGCTTTATAATTCAGAGCCAAATTTTTTACTGCCTTAACCACACAATCAAACTTAACGGCATTAATAACAGGACATGAGACAATATAAATAATACATTATTACTATAAAGTATTCTTGCAAAAATGTTCAAGCAGAGGGCGGTGCCTGTGGCTCAACGGAGTAGGGCACCAGCCCCATATACTGGAGGTGGTGGGTTCAAACCCAGCCCCGGCCAAAAAAAAAAAGTTAATAATAAAAAAAAATATTTTCAAGCAGAATCTAATTGCACCTTCAAACTTAGCTTCCATTTTATAGCAAACACAGGGATGGAGACACCAGCTAAATACCCCAAAAGGAAACAGACTAATCCAGAATGTGGGCGAGTCTAAAGTTAGTGTCATGAACAATGCGTGACAGTGGCACGGGCAGGAGAAGACTGTTCCGGATTAAGAGACTAAAGAGGCAAAAACAACAAAAAGCAACATGTTAACCTTGACTGAATACTAACTTGGGGGAAAACAATATTCAGAGGGCAAATGAGGAAGCCTGAATATGATCTGAGTTTAGATATCAAGTAATTATTCACTTTCTTGGGTGTTACATGGTATCAAGGTTAAGAAGTAGAGTGTTCTCACTTAGCAGATACATACTGAAGTACTGAAGATGTAATATTGGCAACTTATTTCCAAATACTTTAGCATTTTAAATATACATACGTACACAAGTAAAATATGGAAAAATATCTAATAATTATTGGGTCCCTGTGATGATCATTATATTATTCTCTCAAATTTTTTGCTTGATAATTTTCGTAGTGAAAAGTTGGGGGGGAATCACATTGCATCAGTAAAGAGCAGAACTAACTGTGTTCTGCAAAATCAGTGACATGGAAGATAAACTCAAAAAGTCCTCCATAAAGTAGAAGACAAGAACAACAGCACGAAAATCAGAAGCAAGAAGATGACAGATATGTAGACAGATATCAGAGAGCTTGAGAGAGCATGAGAGGGAAAGCAAGACGGAAATGAAGCTTATTTTCCAAGTAGCAGAAATGAAAGGGAATGGCGATTCAGCATGGGAATTACAGGGGTTCCAAAAAAAGGCATTAGAACAAAGAGGAGACATCATCAAAGACATAATAGAATTGACAATAGACCTGTGTAAGAAGGATAAAGGCCTGGTCTGGATTTTAGGCAAAGTCACTATTTCTAGAAACCTTTTGAAAATAGCCATTAATTATAAGGAAATCTAAGAGAGTGCCATAACCACCCATGCAAGGCAAATTTCTATTTGCATTATAACCAAAAGAACAGTTTTTGTGCTACAGACTTCCCACAGCTAGTTTTTTAAAGTCACATTCAGAGCATTTTGAATGAAGAAAGTAAGGATTCAATAATTTTATTCCCAGCCAAATTGTTTGCGATATGCGGAGGCAGCATAAGATATTCTTATATATGGGCATGGAAAACATAACTTGCATGGAAAAACTTACTTGAACATGTGTTCCATTCAACCGAGAGATAAATTTAAAACACAAGCATGGTGAAATCACGCCTAAAAGTAATTGTGGATCCTATCTTGCTGGATTTAGATCCGAGTCATAGTAATTCAGTCCAGTTATGTGTCTACCTGGGGCAAAGCTTGCCCGTGCAGTTGTCTCACTACTTTCTCTGCTGAGATATCTTTTGTAGCACTAAGAGGTTTGGCTTCGAGTGGAGTCGCATGTAGAACCCCACAATTGTGATGGTGTCTCTCGCCATGCTCCTTAGGCAACCCAAAGCCACTGCTCTGCTCCTGCAGCTGCAAACAACAGCGAACGAGTAACAATGACGTGGAGACTACCCAGAAGCATTAGTAAACTCAGCTTGCCTTCTGCCGCCCATGAAAAACATGATTTTGCATATGGCTGCATAATAATAAGGAACTGACTAGTGATTTTTTTATAGTACATCTTGTGTGGTATTTGTTTTTTATTTTAAAAAAGTAATAAAATACCTAGAAGCAATTATGATGTCATTGGCCTTTATACATATCATATTCCATCTAAGAAAAGTTAATGTGTGGCTCGGCACCTGTGGCTCAAGTGGCTAAGGCACCAGCCACATACACCTAAGGTGGCGGGTTCGAATCCAACCCGGACCTGCCAAACAACAAGGATGGCTGCAACCAAAAAATAGCGGGGTGTTGTGGCGGTCACCTGTGGACCCAGATACTTGGGAGGCTGAGGCAGGAAACTCACTTGAGCCCAGGAGTTGGGGGTTGCTGTGAGCTGTAATGCCACGGCACTCTACCCAGGGGGACAGGTTGAGGCTCTGTCTCAAAAAAAAAAGAAAAGTTAATGTGTATTCTCACATATATGTTACATAGGAGAGCTTGAGAAAGTGTAGTTGAGAGAAAGAGACAAAACCAAATCTTATTTTCCAGCCATCAGATATCTTCTCTAGGGAAGTATTTGCCTCTGATAGAAGCTTACCGTGATGAGCCTCAAGATGGATGATGGATGGGGGCATTACATTGGCAGATGCTATTATTAACATTATTCCCACTTTACAGATGAGGAAACTGAGACATAGAGAGGTTAAGTAACTCACCCAAAGTCTGACAGGTAGTAAGTAGCAGAACTTAGGGATAAAACCAAGCAATTCTTGCATCAGAATCTGTGTTCATAGCCATCGCTGTGCTGCCCACTGCACACCACTGCTCAGGAAGGCCAGCCATGGGACAGAGAGTGAGGGCAATTGGGATAAGTTCCCAATGGGTACCATGTGATGTGAATTCTCTTTCCCACCTTCCAACAAAAACTTTGTTTTTAATTGTTTGGGATTGATTGAGGGTACAAAGAATTAGGTTACACTGATTGCATTTGTTAAGTAAAGTCCCTCCCCCAAGATGTGTGCCATACACTGTGACCCCCCTCCCTTCTCCCCCCTTTCCCTCTACCTATCTCCCCTCCCCTTACCCCCCCACTTATATTAGCTCATCTACAGCCTTCATAGTAGAATTGAGTACATGGATTCTTGCTTCTCCATTCTTGTGATTACTCAGAAGAATGTGTTCCACCTCCATCCAGGTTAATACAAAAGATCTACATCTTTTTTACTAAACAGTATTCCATGGTATACATATCCCACAGCTTGTTGATCCATTCCTAGGTTGGTGGGCATTTAGGTTGTTACAACAAAATCTTTTGTAAAATATTCAGGTGTCCTTAATGTGGTATAATGTTTAACTTATTTTGTGGGATATGATGAAATGACAACTGTGTGTGAGTGTGTGTGTGTGTGTGTGTGTACGAGAGAGAAAGAATAAATAGAATGTCAGACTGTAGATAAATCTGCATGAATCTTTTCTTCTTCACATTTTCATTTTCTGTAATATTCTATAGCTGAATCAATACTTTTATAGTCATAAATAATTGTTTCTTAGCTGGCCATGGTGGTGCATGATTTTGGTCTCTGCAACCTGGGAGGCTGAGGCAGGAGGATCACTTCTGCTCAGGAGTTTGAGGCTAGCCTGAAAGCCAGAGCAAGAACCCTCCTCAAAAAAAGGGAGCAAACAAAAAAGGGGGGAGCAAACAATTGTTTCTCAAAAATCAATGGATACTGTTTTGTACTTGCCATCTAATGGTTCATAGAAAATAGAAAGAAAGAAACTCATAAAAATATTAGCAGTGGTTATAACTAAATGGAGGGACTAAAGCTGATTTCTCTTTCTTTCTTTGCTAATTTTTTCAAGCTTTATACAATGACCAGATGTCAATTAAAATGTTTCTTAAAAATTATTATCAATAAATTCAAGAAGAATAATTTTAGAGGAGGTGAGCAATGGGACATTATCAGAGAGAACTGATAAGAAGACAATGGATTTCAGGGAAGTCTGACCATAGTAGAGTTGACCAGAACAAGGCCAGAGACTGATGAGTAAAATGCAGAAAGTCCCACCCATTCAGCCCTGTCAGCTTCTCAACCACACCCCATACATAAGAAGCAAGGAATTCAGATTGGGTGCACAGGATATTCGGTCAACGAGTGAACCAATGAATACATGGCTGATTTCAGAGAGCAATAAGGAATATGAAGGGGAATAAATAAGAAATAAGACACTGATCAGAAAATATGGGTGGTGGTGAAAAGTTCTGCTTTAGGTAAGGTGGTCAGGGAAGGACTCTAAGAGGAGTTAAGGTTTGAGCTGAGGTCTGAAGAACGAGGGGCTGCCCTGGGGAAGGCATTCCTGGGGGAAGGTGCTGCAGGGGAAAAGGCTGGGACAAGGAACAGAAAAAACACCAGCCTGGCCAGAGCAGAGCAGGAGCGGGAGGAGAGAGCTCTCCTGAAGATGGTGTGCCCAGCACACAGCCTTTACTGTTGATTTCAGTACATCAGGAAGTTTGGCTTTGCTGAGTGTTGAAATCAAGATAGTACTGTTTGTGTGTGTCTGCGTGCTTACTGACTTGGACAGCAAGAAAACCCTGGAATGTCCAGTTATTGAACTAGATGTGTTTATTTCACCCTTAGCTTTGTGGAAAGGAACCATAAGGCAGATTCCACCTTCAGTCAGCTCTCTGAAGCTCAGGTTTCATAAAGGACTGTAATGACAGAGCTTGATGATGGTGGATTCAGCTTTTTGTCTTTCAAGAATCTGCCCAACAGTTTCTTCCTGCAGGAGGCTTTTCCTGGCCTCCCCCCAGGTGGGCTTTGTAACACCATGTGTCACCTACTGATGGCTCTTGCTGCAACTAATGTTATTGCACTTGCTTGTGTGCAAGTCCATCTCATTCTTGTAAACGGTCAAACTCCCTACACCTTGGCAGTAAGGGCTTCTGCTATGCAATTTACGTACTGCCATGGTTAATTTTAGGTGCCAACTTGACTGGCTTAAGGGATAGTCAGGTAGCTGGTGAAGCATTATCTCTGGTATGTGTGAGAGGATGTTTCCAATGAGACTGAATCTGAATCAGTGGACTGAGTAAGGACGATGTGTCCTCACCCAGCGTGGCCAGGCACCATCCAATCCTTTAAAGGCCCTGATAGGCAGAGAAGGAATGAATTCTCAATCTCTTTCCCAGAGCTCAGACACAACCCCCCAAGCCCCTGACACCGAAGTCCTCTGAGTCCGATGTCGCTCATCTAATAGGAGAGGCTCCCTCCAACATGCCACCAGAACATGACCACACTCCCATGACACGGTTTTCCATCCTTAGCTTTTACCCTGCAGGGAGCCGTGTTTTACCCTTACCACTGCTCCTGAAAGGAAGCATGAGTGTTGATAAAAAAAAAAAAATGTGCAAAGTGTGGGTCTCCCCAGGCCCTCCTCGTGATTTTCAGAGCATGTTCCCTGACATGAGTGCAGCAACAAATGTATAGAAGATGAAGATAGAATGAAAATTAATTCATGTGCATGGCATCAGCAGAAGGGAAGAGAAGGGAGTAGATCTCACTTTCTTACTGTTGCAGTTGCCGGGCAGCAGAAGGAAACACAGCTGGAAGAACACTGCCCATCCCCTCGGGCTCCTGCTGGACGGTAGCCTTTGGCCAAGTGGGAAGTCTGAAGATGCGCGACCCATCAGGGCTGCGCTGACAGCCCTGCAGCTCGGCCCCAGATTGCAGTTCAGGTCTGTGGCTCCCAGAGGGGGAGACCTAGGCCATGCCAGCTGCTGGGCATGCACTAACAAGGCAAAGGGCGTTCCACCTTGACAGAGACTTAGAGGAAGGGGGAAGGGAAGGTGAAACAAGACCGTCCAAGCAGCACGAGCCAGACTCTACCCAGAGCCAAAGGGATGCCTCTGGTCACTCAGGGAGAGACGTATACATTCATCAGTTGCCTGGAAATAAATAGGTTTGCTTTGGCAAAAAGAGAAAGAAAATGGAAAAAGGGAAAAAGGAAGGTGAAGAAGGAAGCAATTAAGACCCAACAAGGTCCACTTTCAAAGTGACAGAAAGCTGAAGTTTAATCACCTCAGCGGAGTATAAGCAAAGCAGCTATTTTCTTTCCTAACCTAGGGCACTGGCCAAGGGGTTCTGCTGAAGTTTCGTCATAACACTGGGATTACATAGGTTTTATTCTATCCCTGAATTCTCAGGGATTGATTTGATGCCCTCAAATAACTGACAGTCCTGAAGAGCTATAAATCGACGATGCCAAGAGACGATTAGAAACACTTAGTCCTCAGGTCCTGGAGGCCATCCGTAGACAAGGCCATCCCAGCTGCCCTCTCTGTGGGCTCCTTTTTAATGGAATGTAGCCAACTGGCCCTGGGGAAGGGACCACTACAATCACCCACAGGGTCTCCCAGGGCTTTCAAATTACCTGGCACAACAAAGGAGTGAAGTTTTTGCATGGATGTGACAAATTGCAGGTGTGCAGCCAGAATTTCGAGATGGCCCCCAAGCTTCCCATCTTTGGCACCACCACCACCCTACTCCATTCCTTCTACACAACGCCATTAGAGTGTACAAAGGTGAAGGTGTGGTGTCACTCCATTTCCTAATACCACCCAGTGGATCCCTACACCTACAGGGAGACTGAGCAACATCTGAACTCCTCAGCAGGGCAGGTGCATGAACCAGGAATCCCGCACCCTCCTCCCTACCATTCACCCTCCTGGATCTTCACACCACCTATGCTCCATTTACCTAACCACTGGCAGTTTCCCAAATGAGCCACATTCCTCCTTCCTCCCTGCCCAGAATGCCCTCCCTTTGCCCTGTCCAGCTGACAACATCATCATTATCTTTTTACTACAGCAACTGCATCATTGAGTCCTGGGCAGAGGGGCTTCCACGCAGTTAGATATATATGTTCTTGAAGCAGTTAGATATATATGTTCTTATATATTTATCAAGTTATAGTTGATAAATACATAATAATCATTCATTTACCTGTCTACTCCCCCCTCACACACACACCTTGGGCTGTGAGTTCCTTGATACTGAAAGCCAGATCTTATTTAGATTTGCATTCCTGGCAAGACACACAAGGTCTATAGCAGAAGCTTAATATATGGTTGTTGAATAGATGGTTAGTTCCAAGAAGTACCTAATAAACCTTGGTATTTGTATTTCCCTAAGTCTTGTTTCGGTTATTACCTTTTTAATAGAAATAGTCACTAATGCTTATGTTTACAAGTTTATTGAGGTCTAATTTTGTCCTTTAAAATAAAACTTCTAATATCATCCATTCATTGGTATTGCAGTTTTGGTTCCTCAATATCAGCAGTCATCAACAAATATTTACTGGGAGACACTTGACATATACTAGATTTGAAGGGAACAACTTAGAAATGATTCTTCCCCTCACAAGGCTTACAGTCTATTAAGTCTATGAAGTTAGAAGGAGAGACTGACCTTGAGCCCTGGAACACATCCATATAAAATCACAAACTGAAGTAAGAGCCGGGAAGGAAAAGAACAGAGAGACTGACATGATGGACCCAATTTATTAGCAGGGTTAGGGAAATTCTCTTTGAAAGAGTAACATTAGAGGATGAAAGAGACTAAGGGACCAATGGGGTGAAGAAGGCAAAGTTACCGGGAAGAGCAAGGGTGAAGACCCTGAGGGGGTGAGGAGAGCCGGCGGGGCTGGAGCCAAGGGTGGACGAGAGAAGCCTAGGGAAGCTTCAGGGAACAGACCACAGGGCTTTGATCTAGAATCCAAATTTTATTCCCAGTGCCTAGGGACTCACTGAAGGCTTAATACCATGTATAAGAGAAAACAGGAACCACTGGGAGGGCTCTGCGCCTGAGCACCCTGTGGATGTGTGTGCTACTCTGGATTTCAGGGGGGGAGGAAAGCAAGTGACAACCCCTCTGGCCCAGGTCAGCAAAAGCTTTGGTCACCAGGCCCCTCTCCTGTACACACTGGAGAAAGATGACAGAGGCTCACTTCAAGGGCCACACATGAGAAGACCCTGATTGTCCTGGCTGTGCACATAGAAGTTGTCATCTCCCTCAGTGACTGCACTTGTTGAAAGACACGGCCACATAGACGGTGTCTAAGAGTCCTTCCCAGTCTCCTTTGAGTCCCTGGAGCCCAATGACAGAAACTGGTATTAAAAGCCAGATGTCACCTTAGGAATGGGGGCTTTGGAAGTATCTAGGAGGCCATAGCACCACCTGGAATGCTCCTCCCTCCCCTACAGAGTCACAGCACACTTGTGACAGGCCAGAGCCATGCTGGTCTTGCAGAGCCCACCTATGATGCAGGGCAAACCACCATTTGTCAAGCTGTCCTTCACCTCGCCCTTGGTCCCACTGGGCTTGCCCCAGCAAGGTGTTATTTAGGTGGCTCCTAGCTGTCACTACTCCCTAGATGCCCTCACCCACCTACTCCTACCCCCTGCATAGTGCCAGAGTGTGGGCACCCCCTCACTCTCCATTGCCCCCCACAATGGGAGGAGGCTTCATTCCTCTTCTAAATGCGGCCCTTGGAGACCCACTTGAAGCAATTTGTCACTCAGGCTTCGAGCTGCCAGCCAAGGCGGGGAGCTGACAAGACTCTGTAATGAGATCCTGGGCTGTAATTAAGTGCCAAGCTCTGTTTTACACCTATGCTCCTGCCTTGCCGATAGAACCCTATCGCCAAGCTCCTCCAGGCAGTGAGTCAGGAGTGTCAGCGGATCTTTGATACACCCCAAGTGGCAGGTTGTGGGGGAGGGGAAGCTCCTACACCTGGAGTCTGTGCCCCACCCCCAAACTGTGCCATTTTTGTTCTTGAACTGAGTTTCACCCCAGAAGGCCCCCTCCACTTTTCTGATAAAGTCATCTCTCTATAACCCTTTTGTTGCATGAGCGTGGGGGAGGTTTTTCTTTTGAAAAGTTCCTTTTCCTGAAAATCTCACAAACCCCAGCAGTGGAGGGGGTGGGGAAAAAGAAAAGAGAAGTTGGGGCAGAGGAACACGGTTTCACAGTACAGGAAGGGTCCATCTTCTCTTGGGTTCTCCAGACAAACTCAGAGCTTCCTTCCTCAATCCACCCCAGCTCCCAAACATCTGCAATAGATTCTGCTGACGGGAATCTGTCAGTAAGATCATCAGAATTTAGCTTGAACCGTGGCTCAGTGAAGGGCGCATGGAAGGGAGCTCTTCTTTTGCTTGGCTGTGGCTTTGGACATTTTGGAGCTTCATCCTGGGATTCCTCGTCTGTACTTGAGAAGGGGACTGGTGGGAAAGGGCACTGCTGGCCTGGATGATCTCGAAGGACATTTTGGGAGTCAGCACAGGCTGCAGCAGGACCTGCCCTAGTTCCTGCCCCTGGCCGGGTCTGCCCTCAACCCTTGGAGGAAGCCCTTCCCTTGGATTCAGGGTGCCCCTCATCCCTCAAACCTCCGAATCCTCTATATTCTTTCCCAAGAAACGGACACCTCGCCGGGTCCCCTCAGGCACAGGGTCCCAGCAGCCACAGGACCAAGAGTTCACCTCACTTACCTGGCAGAGCAAATAGGATTCCTTGGCTGGGGCGTGGGGTGTGATGGGGCCGGGGCGTGTCCTAGGAGATGGGCGGGG
Organism: Galago senegalensis; assembly: GCA_963575145.1. Lineage (NCBI taxonomy): Eukaryota > Metazoa > Chordata > Mammalia > Primates > Galagidae > Galago > Galago senegalensis. The sequence goes on along the minus strand of CAUYTI010160929.1, from coordinate 16,155 downwards.
TCGGTGGGCGTGCCCTGGCAGGTGGGCAGGGCGATGAGGACCTTCCGGAGCCCAGGGAGGAGCGCGCCGCTTAGTCCTCTGGGAGGAGGCAGACCAAGCGCGGGCGGCGGGTGACTTCCCCGGAGGTGAGCGCGGTGCAGCCGCAGGGGATCTGCGGGCTGGAGGCCCTGAGTCGCCAGCTGGACAGGAATCCAGCTGCCTGCGGGGTTCGAGTGCCTCTCCGTCCGGGCAGCCCTGGGTTAGTTCCAACTCTTAGTTCCCTGCCAGATTTTCTATCCTCGGACCACGCTCTCTGGCGGCCTTGGCGAGAGGTTGGGTGCTAGAGATTGGGTGGGAGGTGTCCCTGCGCCCAGGGATGGGGATGCGTGTCCTGTGGACACCCTGTGCCCAGCAGGCGTGATGCGACGAAACTTTGGCAGTGAAGAAGTCACTTGCATTGGCACAGAGCGGTTCCCTCTTACCAGGCTTTCGCATTTGTCCCTTCCTCTCCTCCCTGTGGAAGGGGCAGGTAGCTTGTCCAGTCCGCTGCCTCACAGTCTTTCCTGGAAAAGGGAGATAGATGGCCACCTCCAGCAGGGCAATGAAAATTCCAGAAAGTCACTGAGCTGCTCAACAGAAGGCCTTGAACACCCTACCCCACGGTGCAACCTGGCCAAGACTCAGTGGAAATAAACACTACTGGCCTTTGTGTCGGTGGGGGTGGGCGGGGATCTGCTTGTGAAGATCATCTCCCAGTGGCTACTCTCCTGTAAAACCACAATTGGAAAGCCGTTTCCGAAGGGGTGAGGGTGGATCAGGGACCACACTGTGGTTTGCTGGATTGATTGTCTTGAGGGTGATTCCCAGGAAGACTGCTGAGGCCATGTTGGGTGGGAATCGATGGTACTGGCTTTCCCCCAGTGGGGGTGAGCGGTGGAGTTACCTAGTGTTTGGAACACAACCATCCACACTGTGAACCTCAGACAAGCAGCTTAACTCCAGAGCCCTTCAGATACCTTTGCAGAGCAATGACTTCATCAATGGGATCCCTGTTTGGCTGGCAGGTGCACCTGCAGCGCTGTCCTCTTGCTGAGTGCTTGGGAGAGGACATTGATCATTCCCTACCAATGCCAGGTGCACCTGCCATGCAGGAGCAGTCAGGCCTCGCCAGAAGTGTGCAATCTAATCTCTTCTCTGCACTTACTCAGCCCATATGAGCTCTGAAAAGATTGTCCAAGATCTCTTATACTCCTTGACTCGTATTGTTCTTGTAGGCAGAAAACAATTCCCAGTGTGCCGTGCACAACCACTAAGGAAGGAAGCCCTGGTGCAGGGCCTGGGAGAAGTTCTATGGGGCTAGATGCTAATCCTTCATTGCTGGATTGTACAGTAGTTCCAAGGGGTCCCAGAGGAGGGATCTGGGCTAAACCAATAAATATAAAAATAATTTGTATTTTTTAACAACCAGGATGACCATGCCCATGCATATGGGAATAATTATCAATCAGCCTGATTGGTTCCCCCTACCAAAATGATGGTATAGAATCACTGCCTTGGACATTTACAGCTCTGAGTAAAGCCAGAAGCTTTTAGATTTCATTGTGTGGATATAAAATCAGCTCTACCAGGTTTTCAGTTTTGTTTTTGAGGAGGGAAGACCTCTCCTAAAGAAGGTGTGTCCAGCACAGAGCCTTTTTTGTTGATTTCAGTACACCAGGAAGTTTGGCTTTGCAGAGTGTTGAAATCAAGATAGTACTGTTTGTGTGTGTCTGCGTGCTTACTGACTTGGACAGCAAGAAAACCCTGGAATGTCCAGTTATTGAACCCGGATGTGTTTATTTCACCCTTAGCTTTGTGGAAAGGAATGCAGAGGCAGATCCAAATCTTCAGTCCGTTCTCTGAAGCTTCCATGATTCCCAGCTCAGGTTTCAGAAAGGATCCTGATGTGTGAGTCACAACCTACAGCGTCCTCCACTCTGTGAGACAAACCCAACTTTGAGGCATAGTCCCTGCTGTTCAGAAGCTTCAGGAGCTGGGCAGGAAGACAAAATCAGCACCTGTGAAATGGTTAGTGAGCAATTAAGTACAAAATTATGTGATATCATCTGCTTGCTCAAAGAAGATAGCCAGTGTGGAATGGGAAAGACAGAGAGGGCTTTGCAGAGCTAGCTGGTCCTAAGCTTGATTTAGAAGTGACACTGAAGCACAGAACAGATAGAGGGAAGGAAGCCTGAGGATAATATGAAGCACAGAGCCAAGTCATTTGCTGTCCACAAGAAGCAGCCCAAATTCCCTGCTCCCTTTTGGGCTGTCTCCCTTCAGACAGCCTGCCATACTGACCTCCCTGTAGGGCTCTGACCATATCATCTTCCATGGTGCTATGGTGCCTCCTTCCCTTTATGCTTGCTCTTTTGTGCTCAAAATGCTCTGCTCGGGAATCCTCTTCATTTTTTAAGAAGCATCTCAAATAGCACTCTCCTGGGAAGACTTCTCTAGCTGGCTCTTACCCCAGGATTAGAGCAGCACTGAGGAGTTCCTTCTTTGTCCTCCACTGTTTCTTGCAGAGACCTCTGCTGAGGCTTTAACGCCTACACTGTCCATAGAAATGAGGAGTCTTCGCCCTGCTCACTGAGGCAAGGCTGTCTTACTTATCTAGGGATCCCCTGAGCCAAATTTGGTGTCTGGCACATAAGAGGCATGTAGGGAACAATGCAGTGCCCCACCTACTTGGAGCAGAAGGTGTAAGTTATATGTTATTGGGAATGTAAGATTGTATAAATTAGCTGGAACCAATGCCCAGAGACCTTGAAGAATTTGAGGGTAACACAGAGGTAGTGCTCAAAACCCTTAGCAACCCCTACTGTCCTCACCATGCAATCCTTGATCTGACCCCAGAGTATCCTCTCTTCTCCCACCATGAATCACAGTTTAATCTTCTGAGCCACCCCAGCCCCAGGTTGCTCCCCCAGGCCCTCTCTTCCCCTTTGGCCATGCTGTTGGCAGCCTCTGCTAGGAATGCCACCTTCCATCCCTAGCTGACTGCTGGTCATCAGGACTCCACATCTATATCCTTTGTGTGCAGGGCCCCTCAGCTGGGTTTGCACGTCGTCTGTGAGCCATAGCTCCCTGTGCCCATCTTCTAACAGCGTCTCTGACACCTGCTTGTGGCTGCCGGTGACTTGGCCATCTCCCTGCCATGCTGTTACCTCCATAAAGGCAGTGATTGGATTTATGACCTAAAATTGTTCCTGGGATATGGTGCCCAATCCGCATGTGTCGGATGTAAGGCTGAATCAGTGTGATGAGAGTGTAAAAAGAAGGACAAATCTGGAGACATGTAGAAGGGAAAAAATAGGATTTGGTTGATTAAAAAAGAATTAATTAGTTACTAATTAGTTATTTAGTTTAGTTATTTGAGAAGAATAAAGGACAAGGTTTTTTACAACCTGAAGGTAGGTGGAGGTCGTGTCCTGCAGGGGGAGGATATCTGTCCTGGGAGAAGCCTACTTATATGTCCCCAAGTGCTGTGCAAAAATGTTTTTGTTTCCTAAAGGATTTCCAGAGTTCAAAACATAAGTCACTTTGGGACATATTGAGTCTGATGTTGTACACAGGATGTCCAAATGGGGATGTCCTCCAGTCAACTGAAATACATTGTTTGAGTACAGGTGAGGTCAGGTCTAGAGGGAGATCGTGGGACAATAGCAGTGAACCTTATCACTGAGCAAAGAAGCCTAAAGGAGAGAACCTTGGAGGAACCTATAAGCCAGAGGGGCGGGATAGGGAAAAGGAGCTGATGGAAAACAGAATGACAGAAAGACAGGATGAAGATTAAGGAAACCAAGGGAGGAGGTATTTCAGGAAGAAATAGGCCACCAGAGCTGCTAACAAAAGGAAAAGGAAAAAAAAAAAAGGCCAAAAACTGCCAGACAGCCAGACCTCAGAGGTGAAAGAAAGGCTAGTTAATGGGGAGTGAAGGAGATGTTAGGTGGAGCCTTTTAGACTTTTAGTCTGAGGAATTCGGCCACAAATTAAAGGAAAGATTATCTTTCAGAAAGAAAGGTAGAGTAATCTGATGGAGAGAAGACACTGTTTGTAAGAGACAGTTGACCACATTTGAATACAGGAGAGAAGAAGTCCTTGTAGGCTAAAAGAACATGGATAAGGGCCCTTGTTCACATGGATTGTATTTCACTTAAACCTCCTTCCTCGCCCTTTCCCTTCCCCTCTAAGAGTCCCAGAGAAGTTTCTTTCTGGGGAATTTTCAAAGTCTTGGTATTGCTAAATCCGGTGGCAGGGTGTTGCAATGCTGATGGTTCATTTTCACTTTCTTGACTGACGGTGAACCTTTCTCCGATGCTTCCCTGTGACCTCCCTTCACCACAGTGCTGGCGAGACGCATTCTTCTTCACTGAGCACAAATTATTAACATCAGTAACAGTAGTGAACACACAATTAGCCTTTAATCGGAGCCAGATACTGTTATGAGGACCAACTAGGGATAAACAGTAAACCAGGATTCACACTCAACATGCCTGGCTTCAGGGGCCATGCACTTAAATCACTACTGCAAGATAAGCACATTTGTACTTTACTGTAGACTGATGGTTATGATCCTCACACTAATGCGAGGTCCATAGTCCTGATGCTATTGACAACTTGGTTGTCCATGGTCACCCAGTTATCTCTCTGGACCCAGGTTTGCTAGGTTGTACCAGCTTCGTAAGGTAGTCAATACCTGACTTAATAGTCAACAAATAATCTGCCACATACAAAGACCCCAAAATATAAGTTATAATATACATTTCTCATCTCATTTACTCTTCATAACCACTGTATTTTGTAATCTTGGGGAACTGCCAAGATTTGAACTCAAAAGACCATAGGAAAGGCAAAATCTAAAGCCACTTTCAGCCCTGAATTTCTGTGATCTGAGATTCCTCCTCATCTTGAGAGAGATATAAGCAGGTCTAGATGGCTTCAAGGCCACACTTAACTTCCTTTCCCAACATGTAAAACACAAGGGTAGTCAGTGTGAATGTGTAGCCTGCCAGATGCGAAGAAATACTGTATCTTCTGTATTTCCTAGATATCAGTATTACTTTGGAGTCTTCATCTTACCCACTGACAACAATAGAACTGTTCCCCTTGTCCCCACCTGGTTGTGTCATAATTTTGGATCTTTTGAGCACGCATTGGGGTGTCTCCTGCTTGCTCATGTATTCCACACAGATTACCCTGAGCACGCTCTTGTCCCTGGTGGTCCCTGCAGGTCTAGTGGGTCTCTGTGGCTTCTAGAACACATAGCTAACTCTGGGTCCTGCCTGAGTCCTGTCTTCCTGGGAGATCTATAGACCTTTCTTCCTGTTTCTCCATGCCTCTCTGCTTCTATCCACCAACGCCCCTCTCCATAACTCTGGGGTAGAAGCCTCGTGTGACCTCAACATAAAGCCCTGTTTGTGAAATCAGAGCTAGAAAGACTGGCAAGCTACTTCTGGTATAGTCCTGCCACATACCTGCCCCGGGGCAATGAGTAGGAAAACTGCCAGGGAGGTGGAGGTGGTGGGGGGGAGGTTGTACTACAAGGAAAGGGAAAAAAAAGTTCTAATGTCAAAATACTGTCTAGCCACAAATCCTTGAGGAGGAAAAAAGTTGCTATTTAAAACCAGGATATATGTGGAGTCATTTTTTTATAGATTAATAACATTATTTCCCACTATATATTTTCAAGATCTCTGAAACAGGCTTGCAGATTTGCCAAAATAGAGAACGAATGTCCTGCTCAGGGAGGACTGGCCCAGTCTGTGACTGCTGTCGTGATGATACTCAGCCAGTTTTCTCGGTAATGTTAGAGTTGGAACGGTGTACACATACGTGCAAATGCTTCCCGTTCAGAGTCACCACGATGGGTAGGCAGAAACTGAGAAAGGAAAGTTACACTCATCTAGGACGCCCAGCGGTGGCAGGAGAACCAAGATTCACCATCTCCCAGTCCAGTGCTTTTGCCATGATCTCACATATCTTGGAAGTAACCACCACCAGCAAGTTGGAACCAAGTCACTCACTGACTCCCTACCCTGACTTAGAACACAGCACAGCAGCCTGCCCAGGCAGATTCCACGTGAACCTCCTTGTGGGCCAGGATGCTGGGCGCCTGGTGGGGACCTGGGTTCCCAGCCCCTGCCTGTCCCTGCTTAGAGTTCCTCAGGCACCAGTGAGATCATCTTTCCTCCTCTGCACCTGAAGTCCCAGGGCATGTTCTTCCTGTCCTGACTCCCTCCCTTTTCCTTCTTAACTTCTCTAAGCTCACCTGCACCAAAGGGGTGTCTCCCTCAACTGCTTAGCAGACCTGAATTTATCAACATACTAAACTTGCTCCTGATGCCCTTCCTGACCCAGCAGACTACAGATCCCTCCTAGAACAGTTCTCTACACATTTCCATTCTCCGAATGTAACTGATCACAACTTAATAGGATTTCTAGCTCCTGTTCACCCCACTCCAGCTGCTTCCCATTGAGAACACTAAGTGATTTTTGCTGTGCTCAGCAGAGTACTGCGGGTGTCATTAGGACGCTATGTGGGACTTCCCAGCTCTCATCTGCTCTAACTCCCTGACCTTGCAGTTGCCCATCGCGACACCGGGTTTACCTGGAGAGCATTCAGGGAGGCTGTCAGACCATCAGGTGTTAATTTTCTAAATGAGAATATTAGTGTTGTTTGAACCTAGAGACAAATAGGGATATTCAATTCCTGAGTGAGCTACCTCTTCCCAAGGATTTGAAATGTCATGCTAATTGTTAGTTTTTAATAAGCACTCCGATGAAATTATGTCTTTCAATCAGATGATATGAAACTGTGTACTAAAGAGTTGTAATGAGCAGGAAAAGGGGAAGCCATTCTGTACTTAAAACATTTTGGGCTTTCAGCATACAGTTAGAGTATCAGTGCCTTCCTCCGTTGCTGCTGGGGTTTGTTTGTTTGTTTGTTTTGTTGTTGTTGCGTGGTGCTGGGGACGACCACCAGAGCATGTTAAAGAACACAGAGGGAACTGTCAGGAAATTTCCCATGAGTACTAAGAGGTAAATACCAAATCACCCCACCCCCACCCCGGTGCTTGAGAAATTCAGTTTCCTTCACTCATTGTTCCTCTCAGTGGTTTCTAAAAGGAATGCGTTTCTGGTGAGGTGTGGTTGCATACATGATAGCTGTCCAGGTCAGCGATTATGCATGGGTAGCTGGAGTCTCTGGTTTGGGCGCTGGAGAGTTCTCAGAAGCAGGGAGCCAGCTGCTGATGCTGCCGGAGAAGGTGCGAACTATTATTGTTGCTCTTTTACAAACGATTAGACTGATGCTCAGAGAGGTTCAACATTTGCCCAAGCTCACACATCTATTAAATTGTGGAGCTAGGATTTGAGCACAACTACAATCGTAGTTGGCATTTTAGTCTCTAAGCGCACTCCGTTGCGCAAGCAATACGAACTTCCCTGCGGAGCTCAGCTGAGCACTGCAGGCCGCCCCACACCCCGCGCGGGTCGGCCTCGCCCCGCGGTCTCCGCCCCTTGCGCGCCCCCTGCTGGTCTCCAGGAAAAGCGCCTTTTCTGGAACCTCGAAATCGCTGCCAAGCTCACCTGCTTCCTGCTTGGAAGAAAACTGTATGACTGCCAAGCTCCCTCCTCACCCCCAAAGTCCCAAATGAATCTTCTCTGAGGTATTATCTTGTACTTCACTCTTCATGGCTGAGAAGAGTTGAGGGTGGTCCTGGTCATACCTCATCCCAGGAGAATGAGGCAAATAACAGATTCCTAAGTCCTCAGCACTCAGAGGACGGCCAGTGGACCAGCAGCAGCAGCAGCAGCAGCTAGGAGTCCGCTAAAAATGCAGACGCTCAGGTCCCACCCTAGACCACATGAACCAGAATCAACCAAGTCTGCAGGTGATTCGCCTGTTTGCAGTGTGTTCAATTTTGATTTTGTTTAAAGATCACAATGACAGCTAAATTTGCAACTAGATTCCTATCCTAACACCACAATTGAACAAATGTGAGACCTTAGGCAAGTGCTTAACCTCAGCATCAGTTTAATTATTTATAAAATAATAAAAAGCACTATAAGTCAACTCTTGAACTGCCAGGACACCTTTCATTCTAAATCGGATGCCAAATAGTTGTGCACGGTCTCCTCTTACAGGATATGCACTTTAAAGTGCGTATTCACCTAGTCACACTGCTTAGCAATGTCAAACTCTGAGGATGAACTTGGCTCGCTTTTTCCTTAGAAATCCACAAGATCTGTTGTTCAACAAGTTCTCTGCTCCCTGGAGTGTAGAGATAGTGGAATTGTCCTCAGCCTTGTTTTGAGTCCTTGAAAACCAAATGACCACAGCAATATCATGAATATTTCTAGGGGAAAACTACCTTTCTATCTCTAATGATTTTTTCTTAAGTGATCTTTTCCTCCTTTCTGGAGTTACAGGAAGAAAGATGTCCATCTGAATGAATGGCTTAGACATCTACCTTCTGAACAAGAGTCTGGGCCAAAGATTTCTGAAGATCCCTTCAGCCTGATGTTCTACATAACTTGATTTACAAAAATGTCTTGATCTTTTAAAAATTTCATTTAATAGAGACACACATAAAGTTTTCAATCTTCTACAAAGGGTGGCACCTGTGGCTCAAGGAGCAGGGTGCCGGCCCCATATACCAGGGGTGGCGGGTTCAAGCCCAGCCCTGGCCAAAACTGAAAACAAACAAACAAAAACAAAACAAAAAAAAAACCCTTCAATCTTCTACAAATAACAGTGCTGAATGGCAGGGAAAAACACCTACATAATGTTTTCTGTTTCTTGCTTTTAATTAGCTTTCCTATTCTGCCTTATGAAAACAAAAAGCCCTTTCTTCTGATTAAAAAAACAACACTGTCTGCTATCACTGTGATGAGAGTTCAGTAATCTCAGGAACCAAAGCGTTTAAATGTCTAGAGATCCTCTGCCCCTAGAATAAGAACACATTTGACAGTCCTTTGTGTTAGGATAAGGGGTAAGTGCTCCTGATGAAAATATATCTTCAAAATATTAGCAAGAAAAAACATTTCTGGGATGTTTAAGTTGTGCTAAGTACTGCAGAGGATCCTACATGAATAAAATTGAGTCCCTGCCCTGGAGATCTACAATCTAGTGAGGAAGGCATAAGTGTAATAAAAACCCTGTGATGGAGATGTAGCTAGAATATCAATGGAGTGGGACAAAGCATGCATGTAGAAATGTGAGGAGTGTTTCATGGAAGAGCTGACCTCTGAGGAGCTTTAAAGTGGAATGTGATGAGCGTATTAGATGTGCACAAGCATTCCATACCCCGGGACCAGCCCAAGGAGAGAAATTGGATGGAGGCCAAGATCTGAGAGCGGCAAGTTATGTCAAGATGGGGAAGCCAGCAAGGTAGATCCAGCAAGGAAGGCAGAGCGGCTTGAGATTCTCTGTCTATAAAACGAAAGGGTTCAAGTGCTGAGGGCCTTGAGTTAAGTCAGCCATTTGGTCATAAGAAAGCAGTGAAGACTTCTGCTCAGAGCTGTGTCCTGGAAAGCCCCCTGGGATAGCAGAGTCAGGGACAGATGTGTTGGGGTCAGGCTTACTCTTTGGTGGTCCAGGGAGGGGTCAGTGGGGGCTTGAAGCTAAGCAATTGCAGCAGCATTAGAAGGAGGGGAGTCAGTGCTGGAGACATCCTGAGATGACATTTATAGAATCGGCCACCAACTGTGCTGATACCCTACTTGAGGCTTCTTCTATGTGGGAAATTAAGGAAACCAGTACAAGCTCATCTATCTAGTTAGATATTAAGGATCTACACACTAAGGATGGAAATAAGGATCCATGACCAGAGATGAATGTGAGTCAGTGTTTGCCCAAGTTCGAAGGAGCTGAGAGAGGCTACAGCCCTAAAAGCTCTGAATTTGGGGGAAATGCTACAAATAGGAAAAGGTTCAAGGTACGTTTGGATAAGGAGGAGGGAGGAGCAGGCTCAGTCTCAGAAGCAGAGGCTACAGTGCTAACAGACTGCCACTCCCTGGCAGCAGGAAGGTGAAGGTCCGTGGAAAGAAGACAGCAAGTGACATGGGCTGCTCTGAATGGGCCCCAGACTCCCCCTCAGGCCAGAGCATCCCAGGGACCCAGAGAACCAGCAAACAAGCCCTCTGCATCCTGCACCCGTCTCTGCACCGTGCTGAAGAGGGAGGGAGGCCCCAAGGATAGGAGCAAATTCATTCATTCAGCAGATATTTGCCAACATACTATTGTAGTGCTGGCAGTGCAGGAACTAAAGAGAGCCAAACAATACCTGGCCTCGGGAATGAAAATCTGATTTACAAAAAGGGACCCAGGTGGGTTTTTAATCCTCAAACTGGAGATCTTGACAGCAATTGTGGACGCGTTTCTAGAATAGATTTAGTAGATGGTCTACAGCTCAGTAGAAAGGCAAGCAGAGGGCCCCCTGTGTGTCAAGTAATGTTCCAAACAGCAAGTTATAGCAGAGCTGGAGGGCCCTTCACGTTGTCTACTCCCACACAGCAAATCACAGCAGCCCCTGCTCATTTCCCCTGGGCAGGGTTACTTACCAGTGTCTGGCAGTTCTAGGAGTTGGGAAAGGCAGTTCAGTGTTTCTGGTGGTATCCCCAACCCCACCCAATGCTAATGGAGCAAAGGTTGCACCTAGAAGGGAAACTCCTCGCTAGGCCAGACTTACAGACATGCCTAGTCTTACGGAATCATAAACACTTGGAGATGCAGCCAGACTGTAATGAGATCACCAAACATCCGTAAATAGATAAGCATTCGCCTGAGCTTGCACCTGTGCACGGAAACCAAATGCACTACTGACTCCCTCAGCCCTCTTCAGAGGGCTGTAGTCTGTGTCAGACCTCTAAGCCGCATTAGGTTTTGATGCTCAGGAAAGATGCTAATGACTGGGGCTGCCCAGGCGGGATGGGTCTGAGGAGGAGTGCGGGTGGGGCGCTCGCTTTGCATGTCGCTTGCTGCAGTGGGTTGCCGGCTCCTGGCCCTGGGGCGCCCTTTGCACTCACGTTTGCACAATTGAGCCGAGCCACACCACCAGCACTACTTTAGCGGGAATGTGAGCTGCCTGGGGCCCAGCCGCACCTGCTCGGCCCAGAGCCCGCCTCCTGGTGGTGCTGCAGGGAACTGTCCCCAAGTCTCCGCAGAGTCCTCTGGGTGCGCACCGCGGGCCTGACACCGGAGCGCACGCGGGGCGGCAGGGAGCCGCAGCGTCCAGGTCTGGGGCCGGCCCTTCTCTCCTAGAAATGGGAAGCAAAGTGCGATGGGGGTGGGGAAAGTGAGAAGGTGTGAGCGAAAAGGGGTGGGGGAGGGCCTGGAGAAGCCCCGGTGGGAACACAGAGTGACCGAACACCGCACACTTGTGTGGGCACCAAGGCACACGGCTGCGTGTGGGTTCCGCGGGCAGCCCGGCCATAGCGTGCGGGCATTCTGGAAGCGGGCAGGGGCGGCAGGTAAGGGGGCCTGCTGTCGGAGGTGTGGAAAGGGGGTTGGAAGAGGAGACTCGGGAGTCTAGAGGGGTGGGAGGTGTGCAGAGGCTGTACATGGAAGGCGGATCGTACGGTGGGCACTTAGGCGGCTGGCAGAGTATTGTAGCAGAAGTAAGGGCGTGAGAGTAGGAGAGAGCACCACATTTCTAGGGAGGAGCCAGCCCAGGAATAAATGGCAGCGAGGATAAGGTGGACCTTCATATGCATGTTGGGGACAAGGCCTGAGAGGTTTATCTCCACTGGGACCCAGAGCCCAAGCCCGTTGTGATCAGCAGATGATGACTGAGAGGTGGGTTGGAGCAGACCGGGTACTGGACAGCCTGTGTGATGGCACCCAGAGACACTATGCTTTGAGGCTGACTACCGTAGGCAGATCTGTGCAGTCGTAAGTAAGTTATTTAACTTCTTTGGGCCTCAGTTTCCTATTAGAAGTACCTACAAAAGACTTAGAGGATGAGGAAGAGGAGAGGGCTGGGCTCCTAGATGTGTGAGGGGAGCCACTAGATGTTGTCATAACGATTAATGTATATTTCTGTCCCCCCTCCAGACTGTAGCCTAGTGGATGGCAGACCTGGGTGTACAGCAGAATCACCCAGAGAACTTGAGAAAACACCAGAGCTTGTGATTCATGAGGACTGAGGGGGCCCCCAAATTTGCATTGCTCACTAAACCCAGGGGATTCTGTTGCTGCTGGTCCTAGGACCACACTCTGGGCACCACTGTTTTGGAGTCTGTAGGGACCTTCAGCCCCTGATGGGTGGGGGCTGAACATCTCATATAGTATTGACACACAGCAGAAGCCCCAGCCTGGAAAGAGCTACTCTAGGAAAAACAAAAATTCCAAATACAGCAAGAAAAGAGGTAAGGTTGAATGATAAGGAGATCTCTCCTGCAGAGCCTTAAAGTCATGGTGCCACTGTGGTTTATGCAGGAATTGTGTGTGGGGCCAAACTCTGAGATTAATGGTAGCGCAGTCCCCCCATCTGTTTTACGGGAACTGTTGTCAGAGGCAGAATGCTGGGCTGGAAAAACTAGCAGTTCCTAGCAGTGTTTTGGACTTGACAATGCCCGTTTGTTGGGCACTGTCCTAGTGGGATGGCTGATGCTGTGGTATGTGTCCACAGAATGGATTTGTCCTGTGAGAGGTCACCTTGCCTACTGCTCAGGAGCCTTTAGCCAAGGCTAAACGTGCAACCTATACCCACATTTGGAATTAGTCCAGAATTTTTATTGCTGTGTGAACTTTGGAGAAACTCTCCCAGGCACCTACTTGGAAATGAATTTAATGGTTTTCTCAGAGAGCGAGTTTCCATGCTTGGACCCCTGGTGGCCCCCCAGGGTTAGGACTAGCACCTGCCAGGAGAGGTGTCTCTGCAGCTTGCCACTTGACCCCATCCAGCCTGAGTCCACCTGGGAATCCTTGGCTCTGACAAGGAGACTGTTACTGATATTATTTGTTAGGGATTAAGTATTAACACGAGAGCAGCCCTGGTCAGCCCGAGACAGTCACAGGTCAACTGCGGTGCCCCAGAAGAGCCAACTCTGAAACAAGACTTGTGTGTTTACTGCAGAGACGTCATGGCCCATAACTCCCCCAAGCTTAGGTGAGTAGCTCTGCTGTCCAGGCAATTACATCAAGAAAGGGTATCTGCCCAGCTAATGGTGGGATTAAAGCTTAATGAATTCAACTCAAATGAAAGGGATACTGACCCTTCTCCCTCTGGTCTCATTATCTAAATTAACACTGCTTGGCAGGAGTACTGAGGCCGGCATTGATTGTGCTGTTCCTGATTTTTTTTTTTTTTTTTGCGTCAAAGCCCTAGATACAAGTTAATTCAGCCTTAATAATAAAAACCCAATACTCAACAGACTTTGAATTTTCTTGCCGGCCCCCTTTCCCCTAAGAGAATCCTAGGGTTTCTGAGCTGGAGGGAATCCTTCAGACCAGAGCTTCTCAAAGCATGGCCCAAGACCAGCTCCAGCAGAGTGTCCGGGACGGCTACAAAATGTGCTTTCCGGGCCCCAGCAGGCCTATGGGACCGGAATATCCAGAGTGAGGTTTAGGTATCAGTAGTGGGAGGTTTTGGTTTGTTTAATTTTTTTGAATTGTGGTAAAATATATATAATGTAACGTTTCTATTTAAATAATTTTTAAGTGTTCAGTGGCATTAAGTACATTCACCATGATCTGTCTCCACAACTCTTTCATCACCTTAAACAGACACACTGTACCCATTAATTCCAATTCTCCATGGCCCCCTGCTCCTTCCATCCCACTTTCTGTTTCTATGGGCTTGTCTATTCTAGAAAGCTCATCTAAATTGGATCACACAATAGTTGGTCTTTTGTAACTGGCTCATTTTACTTCGTATAATGTCTTCAAAGTTCACCCATGCTGTAGTATGTGTCAGAATTTCATTCCTTTTTAAGGTTGAATGTGATTCCATATATTTTATAGATATGTATGTATATATATAATTTTGTTTATTTATTCATTGATGATGCAGTTAGGTTGTCTCCACCGTTTGCCTACTGTGAATAATGCTGCTATGAGCATGGTATACAAAAATGTTTTGAATTTCTGCTTTCAATTCTTTGGGGTGTATACTCAGAAGTGGAATTGCTGGGTCAGGTAGTAGTTTTGTGTTTTACTTTTTGAGTTGGTAGTATTTTTAAGCATCCTTGCGGCTCTAAAGCACAGTCAGGTTGCCACCAGAAGATTATTAGCTGATCAGTTTGCCAATGGAATCACCTGAAGAGATTTAACAGCTCTGCATGCTGCCCAAACCACACTCAGACCGACTGAATCAGCCTTTGCCAGATGGGACCCAGACACCTGTATTTTATAAAAGTCCCCTGGTGGGCTGGGCATTTGTAGCTCAAGCAGCTAGGGTGCTAGCCACATACACTGGAGTTGGCAGGTTCAATCCAGCCCAGGCCTGCCAACGACAATGATGACAACTACAACCAAAAAAAATAGTCAAGTGTTGTGGCAGGTAACTATATTCCCAGCTACTTGGGAGGCTGAGGCAAGAGAATCGCTTAAGCCCAGGAGTTGGAGGTTGCTCTGAGCTGTAATGCCACAGCACTCTACTCGCGGCAACAGCTTGAGACTCTGTCTCAAAAAAAAAAAAGTCCCCCAGTGATTCCAGTGTATGGCCAAGTTCAAGAATCATTGATTTACAACAGTGATTCTCAAATTCAAGTATGCCTAAAACCCCACACTTGCTAAGAACACAGATTCCTGAGAGGGCCCCAGCTCATTTAATGTATCTGTGGGAAGCTTGCACTCCCCACGTCATTCCAATGTGGGGCTGGGACTCAGGACTATGACTTTGTTCAGTCATTCAATGAAATAGAATAACCTTGAGCTATAAGAGGTGACGTGATATGATCACATCCCTGAGCCCTTTAGGGCCCAAGTCTACACCGACTCCAAAGTCAATCCCACAGGTTCTCCAAACTCTACCACACAAGTGCAAGGGGTAGAATCATACATAGAACCTGCATCTTTTTTACTTTTAATCTGAACTGATAGACTTGAGGTACAGTATAGTCAGTTCTACTATAACACTTGTTTTGAAATATGTATTTCCTCCTAACACGGCTGATGTATTAGAAAATATTAATGTGTTGGGAGACAGTGCTGAATATAACAGACAACAACATTAACATAGCAGGGAACGTGAACTTCGCGTTTGCTTGTTGCTGTTTCTTACCCGTGAAGGCAGGAAACTGCACCCAGCTGAGCTGAGCCCCCTCAGCACGCACAGAATACACCTGTGATCTTAGTCAGCTACTTCTCTTGACCACGTGTCTTGAGCCCCACACGTCCACCCTGGTGTTACATTTGTACCATTCCATAATAACAGAAGCGCCAAGCTTTCTGATGCCCACTTCCACAAACAAACCGCAGGGTGTTGTCGAAGTCAAGTGTCACCCTTATAGTAGTATTTACGTACTTCTTAACCATTTAACTTGACCAAAACGGGCTACTCTTTCGTTACATTCCTTTCTGTATGTGCCCTGATGGGGACTCTGGGTGCGGTACCCTTGCCCCGTTTTCTCCGTAAGCCCTCTGGTTTTTATTGTGTGCATAGTGCAGTGACTTCCAGAGGGAATGTATGTGTCACCTGATAAAAGAATTCACCATGGAAGGTAATTCTACATGTTTTTTTCTTTCTTTCTTCCTTTCTTTCTTTTTTTTGGAGGGGGGGGACACAGAGTCTCACTTTGTCACTATCGGTAAAGTGCCATGGCATCAAAGCTCACAGCTCAAATTCTTGGGCTCTAGAGATTCTCTTGCCTCAGCCTTCTGAGTAGCTTGGACTACAGGAGCCTGCTACAGTCCCTGGCTGGTTTTAGAGATGGGGTCTTGCTCTTGCCCAGGCTGGTCTCGAATTCTTAAGCTCAAGCAATCCACCCACGTGGACCTCCCAGAGTGCTAGGATTACAGCTGTGAGCCACTGGGACCTACATGTTTTTTTTTTTTTTTTTTTTTTGAGACAGAGCCTCAAGCTGTTCCCCTGGGTAGAGTGCCGTGGCATTACAGCTCACAGCAACCTCCAACTCCTGGGCTCAAACGAGTCTCTTGCCTCTGCCTCCCAAGTAGCTGGGACCACAGGC
>CAUYTI010160928.1:0-12638 GCA_963575145.1 Galago senegalensis | reverse complement strand
TGGGAAGGGTACGGAAAGGAGGGATCTACCCAGCCTGGGAAGGGTACGGAAAGGAGGGATCTACCCAGCCTGGGAAGGGTACGGAAAGGAGGAATCTACCCCGCCTGGGAAGGGTACGGAAAGGAGGAATCTACCCCGCCTGGGAAGGGTACGGAAAGGAGGAATCTACCCCGCCTGGGAAGGGGTACGGAAAGGAGGAATCTACCCAGCCTGGGAAGGGTACGGAAAGGAGGAATCTACCCAGCCTCCATCTAGTCCTGGGAGGAACTAATCTAACCTTGTGTGGGAGGAAAAGGGGAAAAACAATAAGAGTTTAGGATTGGGAGGAAGCGTGTCTAGACGCGTCCTCTCCAGCCTTAATAGAGATGGCTCTAAAACCTTTCGCATCCTGCCTGCCCTATGGCAATGTGATTTTGACACTCCTTCCATCCAAAGGTTAACTGAGTCTCAGTTGGCCTCGTGACTTGTTTTGGCTAAAAGAATGCAGTAGAAGTGATACTATATGGTTTCCAAGCTTAAGTCTTAAGATATTCCATTTTTACTCTCTTGGGAGCCAACTACTATGCGAAGAAGTCTGGACTATCCTGCTGGAAAGGCCACATGGTGAGACAGAGCGGCTCTGGAAGATAGAAGGCAATTTAGGAGAACTGATGTTCTCCAGGCAACTGTCAGCACCAACTGCCAGACTTGTGAGTGAGGCCAACCTGGCTGTTTCAGACTGAGCCAATCTTCCAGTGGAATGCAGCCAACACAATGTGCAGCAGCAGTAAAACCTTCCTGCTGAGCCCAGCCAACTCATGGAATTATGAAAAATATAAATCACTGTTTTGAGCACTAAGTTTTGGGGTCGCTTGTTATACCGCAATAAATAATTGAAAGGGGTCAATTATTCTGAGGTGCCTCATGGAAGAGAGATGAAGTCATTTGTGAAGAACATATAGAGTGGTTATTCGGGTGAAGATGAGTTCTTGACACAAAAGGGAACCATCTTCATTCTGTCCACTGGCTTTTTTTTTTTTGAGTCAGAGCCTCAAGCTGTCCCCCTGGGTAGAGTGCCATGGCATTATAGCTCACAGCAACCTCCAACTCCTGGGCTCAAGCGAGTGTCTTGCCTCCGCCTCCCAAGTAGCTGGGACCACAGGCGCCTGCCACAACGCCCGGCTATTTTTTGGTTGCAGCCGTCATTGTTGTTTGGTGGGTCCGGGCTGGGGATTCGAACCTGCAACCTTAGGTGTACGTGGCTGGTGCCTTAGCTGGTTGAGCTATAGGCGCCGAACCTGTCCACTGGCTTTTGACCTGTGTGGCTGGCTTGAAAAGATGACATGGGCCAATCAGATTCCTCTTTTCAGGAATCTGGAATTGGAAGCAGGGTCTGAGTAGTCAACCACAGGAACAGAAGCTGAGGATTCTGTGAAATACAATGAGCTCCTAAGAGACCTGGCTGAGCCTCAGCAGGCTGCAGTTATGCTTGGTGTAAAGCTGAGAGGGGGTGGAAACTCCCGTAAGTGGAAGGAACTGATCATCATTTAAAAATGAAAAAAGATATGCACAGGGCAGCAGAGACTCCCCTGAGAGGGAGCTGCCTCCGACTGTAGTCCCAGTTGAGGCTGGGCTATGATCCTCATCCCTGAATTTAAATGAGATGCTCTATACCATTTCAAGAAATTCCCCAAAGGGGAAAGTCAGGAGCTACTGGTTTTGCTTGATTAGCCACCTTACCCAGCCCCTCCTTCTAATAACAAGTCTTGCCTTCCTGATTCCCTGGTCAAGAAATAGGCATGTAGGACTGAGATCTGACCACTTGTAGAGCCCTGTGTCACTGGAAACAGTGATTGACTGATCCAAGGAACATAGCGTGACTCCCACTAGGCCACTCTCCAGCACATGAATTTAGGGATGGTGGGAGATGTGGCTGTTTTTTTCTCTGGAGTTATTAATCTGGGGCAATGTGTATTAAGACCCTTTTTATCATAGAGAGCAGCACCTGAACTTATCAATTACATGAGCCAATATGCCTCCCTTTTGCTCAAGCTTGTTTGAATTAGGTTTTGTTCACTTGCAGCCAAAAGTTTCAACTAATTTATTCCCCTTAACCCACACTACCATGAGTAGGCTACTGTTCCTTGACATCAAAGGATCCTGCCCATACTCCTGGGTAAGTCCCTTTAAGAACTTTCCCTAGATCCCTCTTTAGAGGATAGAGGACTTTATCTTCCACTGTTCTCTCCACCCTTCCAGGCTTCTGCCCCTTGTCTCTGGTTTGTCTGTTGACCCCTTATAGCTGGCTGGGTGCAGGGATTCCCTGGCTATGCATTCCTGGACTGTGGCCAGCACTTTCCCTCCAGGTCCAGCACTCCTTCATATGAATAAGCTAAGAACAGACCAGGGTCTCCACACCTGAACTGCTCTCCTGGGCAGCCCAGCTCCAACATACCCAACCTGTTGGCTGGTTAGCAAGACCCAGAGCAGTTGCCACCTCTTCCATGGAGCCATCATTCCCCTTTGCTCCTTACCTATCCACCCCTACCAGGCAAGACCCTTCCTCTCCTGAGCCCAGAGCTCATGGTTTGTTATCACCTCTTTTTTTTTTTTTTTTTTTTTTAGACAGAGCCTCAAGCTGTCCCCCTGGGTAGAGTGCTGTGGCATTACAGCTCACAGCAACCTCCAACTCCTGGGCTCAAGCGAGTCTCTAGCCTCTGCCTCCCAAGTAGCTGGGACTACAGGCGCCTGCCACAACACCCGGCTATTTTTTGGTTGCAGCTGTCATTGTTGTTTGGCGGGTCCGGACTGGGGATTGGAACCCGCCACCTTAGGTGTACGTGGCTGGCGCCTTAGCCGGTTGAGCTATAGGCGCTGAGCCAGTTATCACCTCTTATAATTATTGTTATTGTTGTTATTATTATTATTTGAGTCAGAGTCTCACTTTGTCACCCTCGGTAGAGTACCATGCATCATAGCTCTCAACAACCTCAAACTCTTAGACTCAAGCAATCCTTTTGCTTCAGCCTCCCAAGTAGCTGGGAGTATAGTTGCCTGCTATAATGGCCAGCTATTTTTAGAGACAGGGTCTCATTCTAGCTCAGGCTGGTCTCAAACTCCTGAGCTCCAGCAATCCACCTGCCTCAGACTCCCAGTGTGCTGGGATTACAAGTGTGAATCACCACGCCTGGCCTCCTTTTCACTTTCTGACTTGGATCCACTCCCACGGTTGAGAAAACACCATAGTCCTTGATGTTGGGAGGCCTGAGTTCAAGTTTTCAACTTTATCATTCTCTGAGCCGTTGTTTCCTTATCTTAAGAAAAAAGTGGAGACTAAATGTGTGCTGGGCTCAGCTGACAGCAGATCACAGGGGAAGTGTTTGTTGACTTTGAAGGCCTGTGTACACACGAAGGACCAATTGTTTGAGGGCTGGGAGGGCTTCACAGAGGAGGAGATAACTGAGACAGGGCAGAGGGTGACCCAGGGAGGACTAATGGCTTGAGCACAAGCACAGAAGTGTAAGAGACCCCTTGGGAAAATGGGGGGCAATCCAGGATAGCTCACGTACAGGGTGCAGGAAGAGGAAGAAAGAAGAAGAAAGCAGCTTCTGAGGTCAGCTGGTGTCAGGTCATGCAGGACCTCCAGGGACATTTACATGGCATGTCAATCTGAGGGGAGAGGAGAGCCTTGGAGGAGCTGACATGGTCAGATGTGTGGCTTAGGATGATCACGCTTGCTTTTTAGCAGCAGCTGGCTGGGGCAAAGAGCAAGACTGAAAGTAGGAGATGGACTAACCTGGTTGGGCTAAGGATTATGAGGGCCTGAATGGGGAGTTTAAGGGAGAAGGTGACCCAAAACCTGTATGCCCAGGCAGGCAGGGGACAAGACTTCCCATCCCCCAGTGAGGCTTCAGCTAGGAATAACAGCCCCAAGTTCTTAGTCTTGTGAGTCACCTCCTTAGGTTCATGGTTGCCCTCAGGCCAGGTCAGCCTCCTTCCTCTGTCTTAATTGCTTCCTGCCAAGGGAACTGGCCACCTCCAAATGTCCTTGAAGAAACCCTTGTTGAAGCAACTGAGCGTTCCAGGAGGAAATAGGCAGCTCCAGCTGCCACTGGCCCCAACTTCCTGTGGGGAACATTGCTTGTCTGACTGTTAGGGATGTTCTGAGAGGAACACTTTACCACCAACCTACTCTGACCCCCACCCTAACTATATCTGAGTCAAGTGGGGAGTCTCAGGGCCCTGGGCTGGGCTCCTGTGCATGGTGGAGCAGATTATGCACTCCATGATAACCTGTGACCAGCAGGCCAGGTAGGAGCTAAAATTCAGCCTTGCTCCACTAGCAAAGCTGGGCATGTTGACATGACAGGGCTGGATTTGTCCAAAAGAAGAGCCATGTTTGTCTAATTAGCCTAAAGGTGCCATCCACTGCCTAGCTGCATAGTTTTAGGGCTGCTCCCACTCAGAGGGAGTGCCTTTTCCTAATTTGTACCAACAGCACCATATGGACTAATTATAACCCTGACTTTTGGCCTTTCATTCCACTGGCCACTATCCACTCATTTGGGCTCTTATGATGCCTTCCACTGGACAAAAGGAGAAACCAAGTCCCGATGTCAACTGCCGTTAGCTTCCTTCTGGGGCAGTTGCTAATAGGCCTAACATAATCAGTGCCAGTCTGGCCAAGGGAATGCACCTGGCTTCAAGCTAAACCAAAACAAATCAGATCTTTTTGCTTAAGAATCGGAGCTAAGAAACACAGAGCAGAGTTGTTAGTCACTAGTGAGTCTTTTTTTATTTTTCATTTTTGAGAGAGTCTCACTTTGTCACCCTCAGTAGAGTGCTGTGGCATCATAGCTCACAGCAACTTCAAACTCCTAGGCTCGAGGGATCCTCTTGCCTCAGCCTCCTGAGTAGCTGGGACTACAGGCACCCACCACAATGCACGGCTACTTTTTTTTTTTTTTTTTTTTTTTTAGACAGAGCCTCAAGCTATCCCCCTGGGTGGAGGGCCATGGCATCACAGCTCACAGCAACCTCCAATTCCTGGGCTCAAGCGAGTCTCCTGCCTCAGCCTCCCAAGTAGCTGGGACTACAGGCGCCCGCCACAACGCCCGGCTATTTTTTGGTTGCAGCCATCGTTGTTTGGCGGGTTCGGGCTAGGGATTCGAACCCGCCACCTTAGATGTACATGGCTGGCGCCTTAGCCGGTTGAGCTATAGGCGCCGAGCCTGCACGGCTACTTTTTAGAGACAGGATCTCTTGCTTAGGCTGGTCTTGAACTCGTGAGCTCAAACAATCCACCTGCCTTTCATTCCTGTCTCAGCCTCCCAAGAGTGCTTGGATTACAGGCGTGAGCCACTGTGCCCAGCTGCTAGTGAGTCTTGATACAGAGTTGGGAATGCAGCCACTATATGTAGGAAAACCAAGGAAGTCTAAAGGGAAGCCAAAGAAAAGAGCACAGAGGTAAATATTGCCCAGGGGACAAGAACCTATGAGGCCTGAGGATGAGATGGAGAGGCCCCGTCATCAGTTTCAGTTCTCCTGAGACCCAACCATTCTTGATTTTCCATCTTTAGGGTTCCTGGTAATCTTTTCCCCACTTTTTTTGACTAGCTCAAGTGGGTCTCAAGCCACGTTCCCAGAATTCTCACTAGAACAAGTAGGTCCCTGAGGTGGTCTCACTATGTGATGTCCCCCAGGTCCCCTCTCACCCAGCCCTCTCCCAGCTTAGGAAAGAGCAGGAGACCTCAGCACAGTCACACCTTTTATTCACTGTCACTGAGGAAAAAACACACCACACAGCACAGAGTTGACCAGTGAGGACAGTCACTATGGGCACTGTCAGAGGCAGCACATCTGGAGGGGACAGGAGCTACACTGGAACACCCATGGAGAGGTGGCAGGTCCCTCTCCCCTGCCACCAGCACCCCTGCTTCCCCAGGCCTCCTCATTCCTGCTGCTTATAAGGCCTTGGCCTGTCTAGCCTGCACCAAGCAGGAAGGTTCATATACCCTGAGAGGCCCAGTCCTGCCCCCCACCCTAGCAAAAATAAAAAGAAAATCCTGAAAATTTCAGAAAAAAAATCCCACATATTTCGAAACTTTAATTGCAGGATTTGAATTATTTTTTCAAGACTGATGAATAAATATGTAGGAAATGCATTCTTGCCCCCAAAGTGATCTCTAAAGTCAGCACAAAGCCTCACCCAGGGTGGGTCTTCAGGAAGTATTTGTTGCTTTAATAAATTTTTGTGTAAAAATATTTACAGTGTCAGCTTACTACCCTGCCTAGAAAAACCTCAGCTTCTTCTTTTATTCTCTCTTTTTTTTTTCTCTCCACTTCTCCTGCCACCCTGCCCCCAGCAGGATGAATTGCTACCTCTAGGGACTCTGCCATTGTTGCCAGAAACAGAAGGATTTAATACCTTTGCTTATGAACTTGCTTTTTCTTAGCTTTTGAATTAAAGGTAAGTTAAATAACCCTGACTAGAGTTCAAAGGACTACAGTGGCAATCTGAAGTAGCCCTTGCTAATGATTTTTCGCATAAGATATAAAGAGCTCATCAACCAGCCCAAAAGGATGAATAAGGACAGAATATGTAAGAAGGCAGATTCTGAGACTTTGCAATTCACAGAGGGGGTATAAGGAGTTATAAACTTTCAAAAGGGAGTTTGGAGATGTCAGTGTTTTCATTGTCTGAATATTTTTGTTTCTGTGCAAATCCCTGTTAACCTTGTGCTTTGTGGCAAATCCCTCTCAGCTAGGGTAGGGATGGGATGCCTATCTTTCTTCTCCAGGCAGGGCCAGTTGCTCTACCACAGGACTCCTAGGCACACAGGACAGTCAGGATTATGTGGGAGCAAGGCTTGGCCTGCCTGTGGCTTCTCCCATCAGCAATATGGTGGTCCTAGTTCCTGAACTGGCATTGTTTTCACACGGCTGGGCTATCTAAGAATACTATGCCTGGCTAGAAAATATCACCCATGAATATGTGTCCAGCAGCTCAGAGCAATCAGACATAGCCTCCAGGGTAGGACTTGCTTGTCAGCTTGGGAAAAACAAAAACAGTTCTCTCAGGGAGGAAAATGGTGGCAAAGATAATGCAGGATGCTCCCAGGCTTCTGAGTCTTAGGCCTCCCAGGATAGCATTGTTCTGTTAGCAGAGCCACCCAGAAGCAGAAAGTAGGATCCTTGGAAATATGGGAGGTCAACCAACTGCCTCTTCCTTTTTGGAAGGAAACCTCGAAAACAAGAAGAAGCTTCTTGCTTCTTTTAGCAAGAAGCTTGTAAAAGATGAAAATCAACTTAGCTTGCCTCACAGTCAACCTCTGCACAACTGAAATGGGCAGGGAAGAGACTCTGGAGGGAAGAAATCCTCTTAGATCCTTGGGTTCAAGTCTTGGATTGAAGAGGAAGGTAGATTGTGCCACCTCCTGAGTGTGTGCTCTTGCACAAGAGTTTCCCCACCTCTGAACCTTAGCCTCCAAGTCTGGAGAAAGGAATGAAAATCTCTACCTCCTTGGGCTAGAGGATCTAATAAGATGGGGTAAATAGCAAGCCTTTGAAAGTCATGAAATTCTGTGTGATTGTGAGTTAGACTAGATAGAACATCCAGGAGGAAGGAACTTCACTTAGTGAAAAGCCTCCCACTGGAAGATTCAGGCCCCAGCTGAGCCAGGTTGTTGAGCATCTGTGTGTCTATGGTGCTGACCAATAGCACAAGATACCTATTAGCTACCCCTGAGAGCAATGGGACATCTCTTGAGGCAATATTGGATAAATAGCTCCTAGTACTGCATGAGGATGTGAATTCCCCAGCCTATCACACGGCTGGTCATAAGCAAGAGGATAGAAAAAGGGTGGCAACTCAGAGGGCTTGCTACCTCCAGGGGCCCAATAAAGCTTGAGACCAAAGGTCAGGATCCCCAAAAGTTTCCACCTAAAGAGGCGAGCCAGGTGAGCCCCCAGAAGTGAAGGGTATGCTACATCTCTTTCCTGCAGATGCAGTTCCCCCACCCTGGGCTCAGCAATCATTCCCTACTCTAACCCCAGACTGTTTTCACCAGCAGTTCAAGAGGAAATCAACCATCACTACATGTTAAAGCTCATTTCTGATCACAAGTACAGGAGAAAGTAGCAAAAGACTTGATGAAGAAGCAAGATTAATTTTTCTGGCAATCAAAGCATGCAGCTGTATAGCTCATGGATCCAAAATTGGAATGCAGGCATTGGAAAACAGAGCCAGTACACTTGGAAGATGATAAATTACCTGGCTGACCTAGGATCTGGAGTTAGAAAAAACCTTTCAAATGGAGCATATCTAGCACAGTTTTAGGCATTTGGTCCATAAATGCAGCCTGGGTGCCTACGCAGTGGCTGGGAGGTCCTTTTCTTCCATCTCCTGCTTTGGTACCAATGAAAGAACAAACTCATCCCTGAAACCACACCAAATCTAGAAATGAACTATCAAGATGTGGGACACACACTCGCCTCACCCTTGGCAAATTCTATTTTTTGTCTCTGAAGTCAGAACTCAACCAGAGTAAGTGTGCAACAGAGTTTCTTGTTGAATTGAAAACAGGTAATGAAAAGGAAGCAGCAAAAGCAGCAAAAACCTGCTGATGGCGAGTTAGCCTAATAAGAAAACTTGTTACCTGTAAGTTTGATGGTATTTACCCTCTTTTGGTCTCAACTCTTTTCCCCTGATAATTAGCATTTTCTCTACTCATTTGATTATTTTATAAGAAAACAAGTAATATAAAGTACATTTTAATATCCTAAGCTGATAAAATGACTTTAGCTCTTTCCAAGGATTCTAAAAAAATAAGTATTACATGAATTCCATTTTTCTTAAGACTTCCACTCACAGGCTCTGAAATATCCAAATGCTTCTCATTTCATCCTTCTGCAGCCTTGTGTGGAGCTCAGCTGGAAGATGCGATAGCTCCTCCCAAACTAAGCAGCCCTCACAGCACCCTCTGTCTGCTCAGCTATGCTTGACATCCCAGCCTGGGACCCTGGCCACTGAAGTTTGGCTCACTACCCTATGTGCTTCCAAAGAGCATGGACTGTGTCTTGTAAACACCCATATCCTTGGCACTTGGAGATGCCTGGCATTGAACAAGTGCTCAATAGACATTAGCTGAAGAAAGGATGATGAGCACTCCAAAGGCTGGGGCCAGAGGGACCAGGTAGAGTTGAGAGGGGACAGGACAGAGACCACCTTTAAAGGCTCTGGGTCCTCTAGAAAGGACAGACTCCATCTAGACTCATGATGGGCCTGTGGGACCACATTCCATAACTCATGACCCCAGGAACAACAGAATTTCAAAGCAGGACCCCAATCTTCCTCCTTAACCCTGCCTCTTAGGGCAAAAGCCAACTCCTCTCTTCCCATTTGATGTTGATTCTGGACCAAGGCTGGGGTTGGGGCTAAACGACAGGATATCTGAGGACCTGTCTCTCCTGCAGGGTAAGGTGGTCCCCCAAGGATCTTGACTGAGGGGAGGAAGGACTTAGGCAGAGGGGTGGGTACACCAGAGACTGAGGCTGGAATGCCCCTCCCGCGGGGAAGCCCAGCCAGAGGTCATCAGGTTGGGAGGTGGCCATGCCCCTCACCAGCCTCTACTTCTGCATGTCACACTGCAGCAGCAACACAATCGATGGGTCACTCTTGGCCGCCTCCTTGAACTCCTCCAGCGTAATCTGGTCATCCTTATCCTGGTCCATCTTCTTGAAGATCTTGTCCACACGCTGCTGGGGTGTGAGCCCATCTTGGTTCATACGCATCATGATCACAGTGCCCACCATCTTGTAGATAGCCTGCAGGGGAGAGGAGGGAGGTGTGAACACCCACAGGAGCAGGGAGGATGGAGTGAGTGAACAGATCTGGGGGCAGGCAGGAAGAACTATGGAACATTGCGAGGAGACTGGAAGGTGATACATAGTCATTAAGACCAGATAAATAACAAGCATGTCATAACTTACCTAGACTAATGTTTCTTTCGATGAAATGTGTCTAAAGCCCAATTCTTCACCCCAACCTGCCCCTCCTCTACGATTCCATCCCATTAAGTAGCAACTCCACTGTGCTCGTGGCTCAGACCACAACCTCTGACACTGTCCTTGACTCACCTCCATCCCTCCCACTCCACATCCAATCCTTCAGAAAATCTTGCCAGCTCCAGTTTTTCAATAGAGCCTGCATCCCTGTCTCTTCATTGCTCCTCTGTGATGGCAACTTCCTCCAGCTGGCAACTGGACTGTGGTGAGAGTCTCCTATCTGGGCCGTGCCTCTGCTACCCCCTCCCTTCCCACACCCAAGCCTTTTCTCCCTCCCTGATGTCCATCAGAATAAAACTAAAGTCTCTACCCCAGCGTACAAGATGCTGAGGGAGGGCTCCTGACTCCCACTCTGACAGCCTCCCTGTCCCCTTCCCCCTCACTCACTGCTCTCCCACCGCCTGGCACCCCCTCCCTTGAATTTGGCAAACCCACTCCAACCTGAGAACCCTCTTCCTCCAGACGTCTAGGGCTTCGCCCCCTCACCTCACTCAGTTGCTACTCACCTTCCACCTTCTATACAATCATTTTTTCCTCCATCACTCTCTCCTATACTTTGCTTTATTTTCTTCTTAGCACTTACCACTTGACACAGCATAGGTGTATTTACTTTTTTTTTTTTTAAGAGACAGAATCTCACTTTGTCACCCTTGGTAGAGTGCCATGGTGTCACAGTTCAAGGCAACCTCCAGCTCTTGGGCTTAAGCGATTCTCCTGCCTCAGCCTTCCGCGTAGCTGGGACTACAGGCACCGGCCACAAAAACCGGCTATTTTTTGGTTGCAGTTTGGCCGGGGCCAGGTTTGAACCCGCCACCTCCGGTATAGGGGGCCAGAGCCCTACTCACTGAGCCACAGGCGCCACCCCACCTGTATTTACTTTTTTAAAAATTTCTTACTGTAAGGAATGTCCCACAAAAGCAGGAACTTTGAACAGTTAACAGCACTTAATACTTACCCGTTGAAAAATGAACGAGTTAAGAATATAGGCTCTGGGGTCAGACTCCTTGGATTTAAATCACGAACAACCACCCTCTACCGTTTCCTCATGGGTAAAATGGGGTTTCTGATAGTACCTCCCGCAGCCGGTTGCTGGGTAAAGCGCTCAGCATTGCGGTGAGCCACTGGGTGCTGGGGGGCTGCAGGGAGGGTGGCTGGCGGAGGCGGTGTCCCGCAGGGTCGGCACAGGGACCCGCACGCCCGCCCCAGCCCGCCCCGGTCTCGCGCCCTGGCGCACCTCGATGATCTCCAGCATCTCCAGACGCGTGATGCGGCCGTCGCCGTCCAGATCGTACATCTCGAAGGCCCAGTTGAGTTTCTGCTCGAAGCTGCCGCGGGAGGTGACCGAAAGGGCGCAGATGAACTCTCGGAAGTCGATGGTGCCGTCGCCGTTCTTGTCGAAGGTGCGGAAAGCGTGCTGCGCGAACTTGGAGGCGTCGCCGTAGGGGAAGAACTGCGGCGGGGCGCGGGCGTCGGGCGCGGTGGCAGCGGTGCCCTCCGCTCCGCCGCGCCGCCGCCTCCACCCCCGCCGCCCCGGTCCCCACCGGCCGTTCCCTCTGCCCACCTTGATGTACAGCTGCTGGAATTCCTCGAGGTTGAGGATGCCGCTGGGGCAGTCCTTCAGGAAGCCCTTGTACCAGTGCTTCAGCTCCTGCTCGCTGAACTCCGTGTTCTGAACCAGGTCCTCCAGCACCTCGGGGGCCAGCTTGCTGTTGGTCTTCCCCATGGCGGGGCCTGTGGGACAAAGGGCTCCCTGCCACTTGGTCCAGGCAAGGCCCTAGCCTCAGCAGCGGTCCCCAAGTTCCGGCATGATAGGGTTCTCTTTCTCTACCACACCCACCTCCCATGACACGCCCAACTTCCCACAGTCAGGGTCATTTCTTCCACCACAGGCTTCCGTCCTCTCAGGACCACCCTTCCTCAGCAGGGCTCCACCGCTCACCCCACCCTGCCCACAGGAGGGCCCATCTTCTCTGGCAGCAGGCCGCCAGCCCCTCTCCCACATTGGAGAGGGTGGTTCTTGACTCTCGTGACACGCCACTATAACAAGGTGTACTCTCCTCCTGCTACACCGGGGCATCCTACTGCCTGTCCCTCCGCTCCCCACCCAGCAGGGATCCCCAGCTTCCGGGTCTTCAGCTCTCCTGCTCACTGACACTTCCTCCCCTCTCCTCCTCACACCTTCCAGAGCTCCCCAAGCCCTTAGACTCCTCTCTTCCATATTCACACCTTTCTGCACTCAGCCCCCACCCTCCTCCGCAGGCTCCTTTCCTGCCAGGGACCTGAAGCAGACTCTTTCTGTGTCCCCTGGTGCTGTCTTCCCACGCAAGTTCTTCCTCTAGGCCTTTCAGGGCCACCCAGCAGGAAGCTTCTCTCTCTCCTTCCTCTGTACAAACAGAAATCTCAGTAGGTAGCAATGATGACCCTAATGACATTCTGCTTTTCTTTTCTTTTTCTTTTTTTTTTTTTTTGAGACAGAGCCTCAAGCTGTCCCCCTGGGTAGAATGCCGTGGCATCACGCTCACAGCAACCTCCAACTCCTGGGCTCAAGCAAGTCTCTTGTCTCCGCCTCCCAAGTAGCTGGGACCACAGGCGCC
>CAUYTI010160922.1:0-19502 GCA_963575145.1 Galago senegalensis | reverse complement strand
TTTCTGGAAACTGTACCTAGAAAAATTTCTTTCTTTCTTTCTTCCTTCCTTCCTTCCTTCCTTCCTTTCTTTTTTCTTTCTTTCTTTCTTTCTTTCTTTCTTTCTTTCTTTCTTTCTTTCTTTCTTTCTTTCTTTCTTTCTTTCTTTCTCTTCCTTATTTCCTCCCTAACTCCCTCCCTCCCTTTTTTCTTTCTTCCTTCTTTCTTTCCTTCATTAATATTCATACCAACTGTCACTCTGTTTCCCAGGCTAGTTTTTCTAGAATCTCAGATTTGCACACCATGACATACAACTCTTTGGATGTGGTTAACCTCCTACCTTTGCCTCTGGAGTAGCTAGAACTATATGTAAGGGATATAACATTTGACTACCATTTCTAATTGAGTAGAAACCTGGGGGTTATCAGGGCTGAGGTTGTCTTTCTGAAGCTCAGCCTTGTCTTTAACATAGGAGCTCAGATTATCTGCTCTAATTCGCTTCACAGAGTATTGAAATATTTTACTCATGTGTGGAATGAATCATTGAGCTCTACTTAAGAAATCAGCTTGTCAGAGTCTTTCGAGATTGTTCAATTCTCAGGCCTTGGTGACAAGTAGGGAGTACGTCAGGACTCTTTTACATACCTGTGGTTGGAGATCATCACAACTATGTATGGATCTCTTTTATCTTTACCAAGTTTAATTAGTTATTATGTATTATACATGTGATCCAGCATAACTCTTCAAGTTGCATTGTAGTCAAGAAGCCACATGTTTAGACAGATCTAGCACAGAATTCAGAATGGATGCAAAATTATAGATAGGCTGATATTTTCAATAATCATCATAAATACCTGTAGGTCAGGAGTATCCTACTGGACACAGTGCCTCACCAAATATGGAGAGGGAACCTTTAGTGAGACAACTACCATCTGAAACATGCCTATATTATAGAGAGAAATAAAATATCATGTAAAGAACTGGGAATTGTGTCACATAGCATTTAGGTCTGTCAAATCATTGTCTGATCATTGGGCTTGATTTCTTGTTCTATAACTACTCCAGGGCAGCACTAGGTATAAAATACACTCTTCTATTTGATTACAAATCTGGCACGTGAAAAGGAAAGTAAGGGTTGTTGAATTCCTTGGCCATGGGTACAATGATGGTGTGTTCTTTGGAGCTTATAATTGGAGATTCAGGGGAAAGAACTGCAGATGGGATGATAATTTAAGGGAGACCAGGACTCGCTTTGGTTGGGGACCTGGCTAAACTTTACTGATTACCTTATTTACCTTCAAACATTCAGTAAGAATTTAACACATATACAAAGAGGTGAAGTAACCTTAGGAAGCAACCATTTAAGATTACACTTTAGTGTGAAGTTTGAGGAACACATATACAATTGATTTTGTTTAGAGTAAAAACATAAGAGAGACTGGCTGTGTGTTCCTTTAAGCCCAAATCCAACTAGGGATTATGATGTTAATGAAGGAGGAAGGCAGAGAATAGAACCCAATGCTCAAAAACTTGTCTGTTCACCCCTAGCTAGACCCAGGCTGATTCTTCACACTTCCTAGGGAGAGACTTTTCTGCATATTCCTGCATATCTATAGGCAGGTACAGAAGTTTGATCTTCAAGGAAATGTTTCTCAGAACCAATCTTCTGGAGGAGCACATTGAAGTGAACTGCCATATCTGAGCAAGGGGAGCTTATCTCCTACAGTACAAAACAAGATTTAAGAAGCAGGAATTGAGTGTGAAGAAATGAATTCCACTCTCTGGAACAGTTTGAATGAAACAACATACCTGAACAGCAACTACACATGCTTAGCAGGAATAACATTAAGCTTAAAAATGTTAATCCAAGGCAATACCCATTGTGATGTCATCCATGTGACCATAAAGCAGTGACTTCATCCTGGAATGTCTTGGGATCCAAGCTTTTGGTCAAATATACTCACGGGTCTTTTCTGCTCAAGTTAGCTGGTGTCCTGCAAGTTTTGATCCAGGACATTTCTTTTTCTTTACTTTTTTTTTTTTCTTTGTAGAGACAGAGTTTCACTTTATTTCCATTGGTAGAGTGCCATAGCATCACCCAGCTCACATCAACATCCAACTCTTTGGCTAAGGCAATTCTCTTGTCTCACCTTCACCATTTGCTGGCAATACATATGCCTGAAGTAATACCTCATTATTGTTTGTTGTAGTTTGACTGGGTCTGGGTTTGAACCTGACACCCTCATCATATGGGGCAAGTGCCCTACCACCTTAGTCACAGGTGCGAACCCAACCCAGGACACTTCTTAGCCCTCTATCCACAGACAGAGAAGTGATCTCCCATTTCTGCCTTATTGATTACATTAGTAGCTGAGATTCCAGTCACTAGGCAGACACAGCAGTTGAGATTTTGTGTAGCAATGAGACTCAAGGTGCATTTCAGATAGTAAAACTGCATAGAGACTCTTAAGTAGGATGCTCTTTGTTCTTTTTTTTTTTTTTTTTTGACACAGTATCATTTAGTCACTCTTGGTAGAATGCTGTGACATCACAGCTCACAGAAATCTCCATCTCTTGGGCTCAGGCTGTTCTTTTCCCTCAGACTGCCCAGTAGCTTAAAATACAGGCTCCTGCCTCAATTCCCAGACATTTTTTTTGTATATTGGGTGGGGCCATTTTGAAAATCACCACCTTTTTCATGAGCCACTTCAGAAATCAAAGATGGGATATCCTTCAAACTAGGATTTGTGGCCAGAAGTGTTCCTTCATGCCTCTCATTTTGGCAATTTGAGAGGTCAACTCACTTGAATTGTCTGAGCTTCTGAATTAAAACCAGCCTAAGTACTAGTGAGAAACCAATCTCTAAAGAATAATAAATGGCCAGATGTTATGTAAGCACTTGGCATGCCACCTGAGGGAATAGCTTCACTTGGTTAGAACACTTGAAGTTTGCTTTGATCTATGTTACTAGAGTACTCCACCAAAGGCAACAAAACAAAAATCTGACTCAATAAATAAATGTAAAAACATTTGTATTGAAGTTATTCCTCATTTTTCCTTTTTTTGTAACATATAGAGAGACTTACTTTATTGGTCACACTCTGTATAATTCTGTGATATCTAA
Source organism: Galago senegalensis (assembly GCA_963575145.1). NCBI lineage: Eukaryota > Metazoa > Chordata > Mammalia > Primates > Galagidae > Galago > Galago senegalensis. Next base: position 16,400 of record CAUYTI010160922.1, on the reverse strand, counting down.
AACTCATGGCAACCTCCAATTATTGGGGTTAGGTGATTTTCTTCTCACACCTGGGACTGCAGGTACATGCCACAAAGCCTGGTTATTATTTCTACTTTAGACCACGTACCTAGTGTTGAAAAATTTCCCCTTGATTAGATGTCAACTAGAGAAATTCTTGTCTCCTAGCAAAATTTTTTTCCTGAAACCCCTATTAGTAAAGACTTCATATTTTACCCAACTCTGACTCTTTGGTATCTTAGATTCTTGTAGTGATTGTAAACTATCCAGACAGTGAATTCTTGACTCAAGTCAGGACGTTTTATGCACACTAAAAATCCAGATTATACACTCTACCGTTTTTATTTCACTTTGCAATCTGGGCCAATATTCCCTTGCTCCAATTAGTTCAAGACCATGGGCCAGACATCTCTGGATGACCACAACCCATCAAATGAACTTGCTTTCTCCTACAGAATTAACTGCAAATGAATTTGTATTGAATCATTGTTCCCTCCTTGCCTCTGGGGATCACAATAAATCTAATTTATGTTCTCCTGTGTTACATCTGCCTACTGAACTGTCCTCATAATTTCACTCTTGGAAACTGTACCTAGCAAAATTTCTTTCTTTTTCTTCTTTCCTTCCTTCCTTCCTTCCTTCCTTCCTTCCTTCCTTCCTTCCTTCCTTCCTTCCCTCCTCCCTCCCTCCCTCCCTCCCTCCTTTCATTCTTTCTTTCTTTCTTTTCTTTCTCTCTCTTTCTCTCATTATCTCTTTCCTTCTTTCATTAATTTTCATGACTCTGACTCTAACTTTGTTTCCCCAGCAGATTTTCCGTGAAGTCAGTCTTGCACACAATAACATCCAACTATTCCACTGAATTGATCTTCCTACCTTACCCTCTTAAAGTAGCTGGAACTTTCGGTAAAAGATATAAAACTTGACTACCCTTTATGTTTGAGGAGATACCTGGAGGTTATCAGGTCTCAGGTTGTCTTTCTCTTAATCAGCCTTGCCTTTAACACAGGAGCTCATGGGATTGCCCATAGCATTGAAATATTGTAGTCATGCATGGGTTGAATCAGTGAACTCTACTTAACATATTAGTTTATGGGAGATTTTGAGGATTGTCTAATCCTCAGGCCTCCTGACATTTAGGGAGTATGTCAAGACTATTTTACATATATGTGGTGCAATATCACCACACTTTTGTATGGATCACTTTTATCCTTATTAGGTTTCATTAGTTACTGTGTGTTATTGGTGTGATTCAACATAACTCTTCAACGTGCACTGTCGTCAAAAAGCCAAAAGTTTACACATATCTAGTGTGGAATTCAGCATTTATGTACATTTCAAGATAGGGTAATATTTCCCATGATAATCATAAATAAGTGAGGGTATGAAGTACACTACTGGACACAGTGCTACACAAGATTTTGAGAGGAAACTTTCAGTGAGACACCTACCGTCTGAAACAAGCCTATATTAGAGAAAGAAGCAAAACATCATGAAAAGTATACCTGATAATTGTGTGACATACCATTTATTCCTGTCAAATCATTGTGTGATCATTGTGCTCTATTTCTTGTTCTGTAACATCAAAGAGTAGTACTAACTATGAAGCAAACTCTTAAATTTGATTACAGATCTCTGATTTGCAAAGGAAAGAAAGAGTTGTTGAATACTTTGACCATGATTGCAAAATAAAATTTATGAAGAAGAAATTGAGTGTGGAGTAAAGAACTCCACTCTTTTTATTGTTTTTGTTGTTAACTCTATTTTTTTTTTAGCTATTCTTTCATCTACTTATTTGATTCATTTATTTTCCTAATATGTTTATCACAGAATTTAAAAGCCTAATTGATAATAACAATGTTTAATATAAGGACTAAGAACAAAACTTCATAAGAAATAAATGAAGATAAATACATTAAGAAAATTAATCAGACCATTGCTACAACAAAAAATTAAGCAATTATAAGAGTAATTAATGCAACTAATGCAAAGAATGTAAGCTATAATAATAAAAATTAAGCAATAATAAGAGTAATTAATGCAGCTAATGCAAAGAATGTAAAATTCATTTTGTCAGAGAGAATTTTATTTATTATGAAATACTTTGATCAGTTAACTTCTTTTTATTCTGTTTTTTCCAATGTCTAAAAGAAATAAACAACTAATATTTAAAAATAAGTACAAGATAATTTCAGAAAAACAGTTAATGCCAAATTTTATAGACAATAAAAACAGAAATACTTCAAAATCATTCTACCTAATCTGGATACACCTGATATAAAAATTGGAGAAAAGACATAATTATAAAGAAGATTTTACAAAAATATTTCACTTAAAAATGAGGTTGCAAGATGATAAACAACATATTACCATTCTTAATTATGAATTAAGGTTTAAGTAATATACCTTGTTCAAAATTATACACAATTTATCTGAGATTTAGTCACTATTTCCTTTCTTTTTTTTTTCTTTGCCCACACCCCTTGCATCTTTCTCTCTAGTTTCCCCTTGTCCCATGCCCCACATTGTTATTAACCCTCTTCATATCAAAATTGAATTCATAGGATTATTTCTTCTGCATTCTGGTGATGCTTCAATAAGAATAATGTGTTCCATCTCCATCAAGATTAGTACAAATGTTGTAAAATCTCCATTATTTTTGATGTCTGAATAATATTCCATGGTATATATATGCTGAGTTAAAGAACATTTAGGTTGTTTCCACACCACATTTTAGCTATTGTACATTGGCTGTAATAAATAGCCTAGTACAATTGTCTTTATAATATTTTATTTTCTTCTGGATAGATGTGCAGAAATGGGATTTCAGGATCAAATGGGATATCTAATTTGAGTTCTTTACCTTCCAAAAAGGTTATATTAGTTTTCACTTTTACTAACAGTGCAAAACCCTTCCTTTCTCTCCACATATGCATCAGCATCTACAGTTCTGAGATTTTGGGATACAGTAATAATTAGGGATTATGGGTATTTTTTAATATGCTTAGTAGCCATTCATCTATTGGCTTTACAAAAGATTCATTCATGTCTCTTCCCCATTGATGTATGGGGTTGTTCTTTTTATTCTTGCAAATTAATTGAAGTTCTGTATAGATCCTGGTTATTATACTTTTGTCTGCTTCAATATATACAAATATCCTTTATCATTGAGTACACTGGATATTTGCTTTGGTTGTTGTCTTCTTGGCTGTACAGAAAATTTTCAGTTTCATTCAATCCCGTTTGTTTATTATTTATGTTAGTGCTATTACCATGGCAGTCTTCCTCATGATGTCTTTCCCCAGGCCAATATCTTCCAATGTTTTTCCTAGTCTTTCTTTCAGGATTTTTGTTATTTCATGCCTTAATTTTAAGTCCTTTGTCCCTCTTGACTCAATTTTTGTGAGTGGAGAAAGGTGCAGGTTTAATTTCAGTCTTTTACATGTGGATGTCCAAGTTAACCAGCACCATTTATCAAATAGGATGTTTTTCCTACAGTGGATAATCTTGTTTAGTTTATTGAAGATTACAAGGCCATAAATTGTTGATTTCATTTCCAGGTTTTCTATTAGGTTCCAAATATCTATGTGTCTATTCTTTTGCCAGTACATGCTGTCTTGAACACTATAGTAATGCTCCTGACTTTGTTTTTGTTACTAAGAACACCCTTAGCTATATGGGGTTTGGTAATGTATAAAAAACAGAATAATTTTTTCCAAGTCTTGAAATTAAGATATTGGTATTTTAATAGGGATGACACAGAATTAGTAAATTACTATGGGAAGTATAGATATTTTACCAATGTTGATTCTTCCTACCATGACCATGGTATGTTCTTCCATTTTTGAGGTCCTCTGCTACTTACTTTCTTAAAATTTCATAATTTATTTTATAAACGTCCTTCACATCTTTTGTTAGGTATATTCCTAAGTATTTCTTTTTCTTTTTTTCTTTTTTGGAGATATGGTGTAGGAGATAAGATCCCTTTGCTCAAGACATAGCAGTTCACCTCAATGTGCTCCTTCAGGAGATTGTTTCTGAGAAGCATTTCCTTGAGGATCTATGCTTCTGTACTTGCCTATTGATGTGTAGGAATATGCAGAGTGACTATCCCTAGGCGCATTGGGTTCTATTCTCTGTCTTCCTCCTTCACTAGCATTATAATGTGTAACTTCATTTTGGGCTAAAAAGAACAGCCAGGCTCCCTAATGTTTTTACTCTAGACAAAATCAATTGTATAGGTGTTCCTCAGCCTTCACACTAAATTGTAATCTTAAATGGTTGCTTCCTAAGGTTACTTGACTTCTTTGTATATGTGTTAAATTCTTACTGAATGTTTGAAGGTATATAAGGTAATCAGTAAAGTTTAGCTGGGCCGACGACCAGAGCAAGTCCCGGTCTCCCTTGAACATTCATTCTATCTGCAGATCTTTCCAATGCGTCCCGGACCAGAAGCTCCAAAGAACACACAACAACAATATGGACAAGGGAATTGCATCCTGAATTAATATCTGATCTTGGCTGTTGTTGGCATATACAAAGGCAACTTACTTGTGGACATTGATTTTATATCCAGAGACATTACTGTATTTTTTCATGACTTCCAAGAGTCTTGTGATTGAGTCTTTGGGATTCTTAAGGTATAAGATCATATAGGAAAAAAGGGAGGGTTTAACCTGCTCTGATCCCATTTGGATGTCCTTTAATTTCTTCTCTTGTCTAATTATATTAGCTAAAAAATTCATCACAATGTTGAATAGTAGTGGTGACAAAGGACAACCTTTTCTGGTTCCAATTCTAAGAGGAAAAGATTTCAATTTTACATTGTTTAGTAAAATGCTAGCTGTGCACTTGTTAAAGATAGCTTAGATCAGTTCAATAAGTGTACCACCTATGCCTGTACTCCTCAGTGTTCTACTTAAAAAAAGAATGCTGGATTTTATCAAATGTTTTTTATGCATCAATTGACAGGATCATGTAGTCTTTGGTTTCTTTTCTGTTGATATGGTGAATAACGTTTATGAACTTGCATATATTAAATTGACCTTGCCTTCCTGGGACGAAACCTACTTGATCCTGATATATGACTTTTTTGATGATAAGCTGTAATGTATTAGCTAAGATTTCATTGAGAACTTTTGCATCTATACTCATCAGTGAATTTGGTCTGAAATTCTTTTCCTGGATTTGAAATTGAGGTGATGTTTGCTTCATAGAACATGTTGCAGAAGATTCCTTCCTCCTCAGTCTTTTGGAATAATTTCTGTTGTATAGGAGTAAGCTCTTGTTTAAAGTTTCATAAAATTTTGGTGTGAAGCCATCAAGACCAGGGCATTTTTTTGTTGGGAGATTTTTAAATTTTTCTTTGATCTCAGTGCTTGAAATTGGTCTGTTCAGGGGATCTGTTTCATCTGGGCTAAGTCTAGGTAGAGTGTCTGATTCCAAATATTGATCCATTTACTTCACATTATTAAATTTCTAGGCATAAAGTTTCTGGTAGTATTCAGAAATGGTCTCTTGTATGTCTCTGATATCATTGTTATTTCCTCTTATTCTTTTCTGATTGAGATTACTAGAGATATTAATTTTTTACTTCTAGTTAGTCTGGTCAAGGGCATATCTATTTTATTTATTTTTTAAAAAAAACAACTCCTTGTGTCATTAATTATCGGAATGGTTCTTTTGTTTTCAATTTCATTGATCTGTGATTTAATTTTGGATATTTGTTTTCATCTGCTTGTTGAAGGCTGAGATTATTCTTTTTTCAATTCCATCAGATGGCTTGTGAGTATGTTCATGTGCTCTCTTTCTGTTTTTCAAATGTAGGCTCCTAAAGAAATAAATTTCTCTCTTTGTGATGCTTTTGCTGTATTGTATAGGTTTTGGGACCTTGTGTCATCATTGTTGTTATACTGAAGGAAGTTAATGATTTTCATTTTAATTTCCTCCTGAACCCAAATATCATTCAGCATAGAGTTGTTTAACTTACATGCCTTTGTGTGAGATTGAGCATTATTAATAAAGTTGAGTTCCACTTTTAGTGCCTGATGGTCTGAAAAGATGCAAGGTAGAATTTCATTTATTTTGATTCTGTTGAGTTTTGCTTTGTTTTCTAGGATATGATCAATTTTGGAGATTGTTCCATGGGATGATGATTAGAATGCATATTATTTATCTTTGGGATCGAGTGTTCTATATATGTGTATCAAGCACATTTGTGCTCAGGTGTCATTTGGATCTCTAATATCCTTGATTAATTCCCATTTGGAGGATCTGTCTAGCTCTGAGAGAAGTGTGTTAAAGTCTCCTATTATTATGGTGTTACAGGATGTCATATTGCTCAGACTAAGTAAGTTCTGGCTCAGGAATATAGGAACATATAAATTGGTTGCATAAATATTTACAATTGAAATGTCTTCTCATTGTATTTTTCCCTTGACCAATGTGATATGACCATAATTGTCGTTTGTAACTTTAGTTGCTTTAAATGCACATGTATCTGAAAATAAGATTGAAATTTCTCTTTTCTTCTGATTTCTAGTTGCCTGAAAAAAAATTGATTTTAAACCTTTAACTCTGAGTTCTATTTTCTCTTTTGATGTCAGGTGTGTTTCCTGAAGACAGCAAATAGATGGATTATGGATTTTCATCCAATCTATGCCTCCTCAGTAAGAAATTCAAAACATTCACTTTTATTGATATAATTTACAAGTGTGATCATGTTTCATTCATCTTATTTTGTGAAAGTCCATTGCTTAGTTTTGTTTTTTGCATCATTGTGGAAACTAGATTATGTCCTTTAATTTCTGGGTCTTTATTTTGCTGAAGGTCCATTGTGATGGACAGTGTATAGGACAGGTTGAAATATTTCCTGTAAATCTGATCTTGTTCTCACAAATTTCCTCAGTGTTTTGTATATCAACAAAAGGTTTAATTCCTCTGTCAATTTTAAAGCTTATAAAAGTGGGATGCACAATTCTGGGCTGGAAATTGGCTTGTTTAAGTAGGCTTAAGATAGATGACCATTGTATTCTCACTTGAAAATTTTCATTAGAGAATTCCCAGTCACTCTTATAGGTTTTCCCCTCAATGTCAGTCAGCGCTTTCTCCTTGCAGCTTGTGAAATAATTTATTTTGTCTTGACTTTAGATAAATTCATCACAATATGCCTTGGAGAAGGTCTATTTGAGTTGTGGAAACCAGGTGACTGATATCCCTCTGAAAGGAGTATGACAGAATCTTGAGTGATATTTGAGAAATTTTCATTTTCTAGAATGGCTTCCATTCCTCTGATGCATTCTTCTTCCCCTTCTGAGATACCTATATCTTATATATTTGAATGCTTCATAGAGTCCCACAATTCTATCAGTGAACGTTCTGCTTTCTGTCTCTTCTTTCCGCCCCTTTAACTATCTGGTTTATCTCAAAAGCTTTATCCCCTACCTCTGAGATTCTTACTTAAACATGGTCTAACCTGTTGTTAATACATTTTATTAAATCTTTGAGCTTCTTAATTGAATACTTCAGTTCCTTTAACTCTGCTATTTCCTTTCTGTACACTTTCTATCCTTCATTTCTTATTTGATTGTTTTTATTTTCCTTTTGATTATTATTCACCTTCTTAGCAATTTCCTTCATTATTTTCATCAGATATATTCTACATTTGCCTTTTATTATTTCTAAAATTTCTTTATTGGAGGCATCTGCTACTGTAGTTACCTTGTGACACCAGAAGTGATTACTCTGGACTGGCATTTCATGATTCCAAGATTTTTAATTCTGATTTTTCTTCATGAGTGCTTTTTTATATCTGTTTTCTTTCATTTCTTCTTGCTTTAAGTTACTATGACACAGACCTAAAGTTTTAATGAGTCCTTTTGGTGCAAGACCAGAGGGATGAGATGATTGAAGAGCAAGAAGGGAAAAAAGATTTAACGAGAGAGAGAAGAGGGGGTCAGTAAAAGGAAGCATTGACACAAAGAAGAAAAGCACAAAAAGAAAGAAAGAAACATTAGAAATATTTGTGTATATAACATACTATGACCCACGCTTAAGGACCCCCAACCTCTGGAGTTCCAAGTTGGGTTATTCCCTTGATGTCAGTAGCTCTTTGACATTTAGCTGAAACACAATACCCCACCTCCAACAGGTAGAGGGGAAAGACAAAAGACCTATAAATCAAACCATAACAAACAAGAAAACCCTAATAGAATAAAACTGGGAGATAATACAACAAATAATAGGGGCAGAAACACTGGCAAAAATGAAATTTCGATGACTAACCAAGGCAAAAATGGAAGATTGTATTTAAACTAGAATACTAAAAGAAAATAAAAATGTCAAATAAAATGTTGAAATTTAAAAAATAAATAAATAAAAAAGGAAAAACCCCCAAACCCCCAAATACAAACTGTACATATGTCTTGGTAAATATTGTCCAGGGAAGAGGTGATCTTCTGAAAAATGAGAAATTAATATCAATGTTGATATAACTGTACAAGATGGAGACTCAAGGTTTCAGCTGACTTCACAGACCCTGCAGACTTAGAGGCCCAAATGTCTCCACTGCTCACTTAAAACACATACCAGACCATTAACATTGGCCAAGCAGAAGCTTTCTAAGAAAGTACTTATTCCTGGGATATCTCCTGGCATGACTGCCTTCTTAACTAGTGTGGCAAATATAGTTCTCAATTTCTCTCAGGACCAAGTCTGTTAATCTGTCCAATGCTTAGATTTCCTCATTTCCCCAGTAGCTCAGTCCCTACCATTGCGCAACTCAATCACTACATTACTGGGCCAAGGTCTTGCATCCAATCCCGGCATTGCAACAGGTAGGGGCAGCTCCAACACAACTGCTGTGAGGGCAGTACATAGCTGAACAGCATTAACTCGTTACAGACTCAGCGACTCAGACAGTGCCCAAAATCATCCACATGCCAGCCCAAAGTCTCGAAAATTAGGTCTATGAAGTTCTCTAGTCCAGAAAATACAAAACAGACCCCATTTAAGGTTCTTTTTGCTTTCAATCTCATTGTTGTTATAGGTTCTGCTGCAGGCAACCTTGGACCAAACAAACCAGCATCTACTACTTGCCAGTTTTCCAATGCTGCCATCCTTCTCATGAGGTGCCCAAGTCACTTGCTGACTTCCTGTGTCATGAGAGGACAGCCTCTAGGCAAAACCCAATGGCCAGAGATGACTAGAATCTTCTCTCCTCACTCAAAATGTGCCAGGTTTCACAGAAGCTGTTACTTGGTCGCCAACTTGATTTGAACCCCACTCTTTGTAACACTTTGAACTCAAAAACAAATCAGACAACAACTATGAATTCTTACTAGGAATGAGTTTAAGCTTTAAAGAGTAAACAAGGGCAAAACCCATTGTAATGTCATCCACGGTGACCACATAGGGACTTCATTCTGGAGTGTCCTGGGATAAAGGTTTCTGTTCAAAGATACTCACTGGAAATTTCAGTTCACTTCAAATGGTGACACAATGCTATGCAAATGACATGAAATTTATGTGAACCAGCTTGATGAAAGTATTTTAGAATGTATGTGAATACACTACACTGTACCCCATGTTTATATTGATGTATACAGCTATCATTTAATAAAAAAAAATGGTGTACTGCAAGTGTTTAATCCAGGACACTTTATAGTCCACCATACACAGATAGATAATTGATCTCCCATTTGTACCTTACTGATTACATCAATGGCAGAGATTCCAGTCACTAGGCTGATACAACAGTACAGATTTGGTACAGCAGTGAGACTCAAGCTACATTCCAGATGGCAAAACTTCATAGAGACACTAAGTAGAATGCTCTTTGTTTTTTTTTTTTTTTTTTTTTTTTTTTTTTTGAGACAAAACTTCACTTTGTCACTCTGGGTAGAGTGCTGTGCCATCTAAGCTCACAGTAACCTCCAACACATGGGGTCAGGTGATTCTTCTGCCTCAGCCTCTCCAGTAGCTTGATCTACCAGATCCCACCTCATTGACCTTTATTTTTTCTTGTAGATTGGCTGGGTCTATTTTTGAAATCACCACCCTCATGTTTAGCCATAACTTCAGACATCAATGATTGGCTATTTTTCAAACTAAGTTTTGTGACCAGTGTTGGGTCTTCTCTTTTTATTTATTTATTTTTTCACTGAAACAGAGTTTCACTCTGTCACTCTCAGTAGAGACCTGTGTCATCATAGGTCACAGAGATCTCCATTTCCTTGGATCAGGCAATTCTTTTGCCTCAGCCTCCACAGTACCATGAAGTAAGAGCACCCACCTCAATGACTAGCTATTATTTTTAGCAGATTTTCTGGGACCATTTTCGAATTCACAGCCATCATGTTAAGCCATCACTTAAGATGTTGAAGATGAGACATATTTTAAATTAGATTTTGTCCCCAGGGGTGGTTCTTTATACCCTCATGTTGGCAATTTGGGAGGTCCAGTCAGGTGGTTTGTCTGAGCTTCTGAATTTAGACCAGCATCAGCACGGGTGATATACGCATTCCTGAACAATAAAAAATGGCAGGATGTTATGTGGGGTCTTCGCATGCCAGCTGAGGGAATAGATTCACCTGATGAGACTCTATTGAAGAGTACCGGGTACTCTTCCAAATTCAACAAAACAAGGCTCTGTTAATAAATAAATGAATAAAACCATTTGTTTTGGAGTTACTTCTCATTTATATCTTATTTTTTCATACAGACAGAGAATTACTTTATAACACTAAGTAAAGTTCTGTGGCATCTACAGATAATGGCAAACTCCAAATCTTGGGCTTATGTGATTTTCTTATCTCCACTTCCAGAGTAGCTGGACAACAGGTACATGCCACAATTCCTGATTATTATTTTTACTTTTGACCATGCATCTAGTGTTGAAAATTTTCTACTAAATTAAATGTCAACTGGAGAAATTATTCATTCATAGGAAAATTTATTTCCTACAATTCCTATTAGTCAAGACTTCAGATTTTACACATCTCTCACCCTTTAATGTGGTAGATTCTTGTATTCAGTCTTAGTTGCACACACAGTGAATTCTTGACTCAAGTCAATTATTTTTTGAACACTAAAATACCCAGATTCTACACTCCACCCCTTCTGTTGCACTTTTCAATCTTTACCAATATTCTCTTTCCCCAATCAGTCTTAGACCAGGGAAGAAACATCTCTGAACCACACCTACCCATCCAATCAACTGGGCAGTTTTCTAAGGAACTAACAGCAAATGAACTTGTCCTGAATTATTGTTCCCTCCTCCTTCCAGGGACCATAATAAGTCTCCTCTTTTATGTAGTCCTGTATTCCATTTGTCTACTTATCTTTTCTCATAAATTCACTCTAGGAAACTGTACCTAGGAAAATTAATTTCTCTCTCTCTCTTTCCTGCCTTTCTTTCTTCCTTTCTCTCTCTCTCTCCTTCCTCCCTCCCTCCCTCCCTTCCTTCCTTCTATATTTCTCCCTTTTTTCTTCTATCATTCATTATTTTTCATGAGACTGACTCTCATTCTGTTCCCCAACCTAGATTTTACATGAGCACAGCATAACACATATTGATGTCCAACTCTTCCATTGAAGAAATTCTCCTGCCTCAGCCTCTGGAACATCTGGAACTATAGGTAAGGGATACAACATTTGGCTACTCTTTCTATTTAAGGTGAAACATGTTAGAATATTGGGGCTGTGATTTTATTTCTGTTTCTCAGCCTTGTCTATAACATGGGATCTCAGGTGATCCACCTAATTTTCATGCCAAGAACATTGCAATGTTATAGTCATGCAGGGGATAAGTCATTGAGCTGTATGTAAGGAATGAGATGATCAGGGACTTTGAAGATTGTTTAATCTCAGGCCTTGGTGTACATGTGGAATATGTAAGGACTGTTTGACATATCCATTATGGGAGATCACAACAACTATGTATGTATCTCTTTTATCCTTACCAGGTTTCATTAGTCATTGTGTATTATACGTGTGATCCAACATACCTCTATAACATGCATTGTGGCCAAGAAGCCATATGTTTATGCACAACTAGCATGGAATTCAAGATTCATGAAAATTTCAAGACAGGCTTATATTTATTTCCCATGATCATCATAAATAACTGCAAGTATGGAATACACTACTAAGTACAGTCCTTCACCAGATTTGGAGAGGGAACATTCAGTGAGAATTACCATTTGAAACAAGCCTATTCTAGAAAAGAAATCAAACATCATGAAAAGTAGAACTGGATATTCTGTGTCATTCCTTTTACATTTGTAAAATCATTGTCTTATGACTGGGCTCTATTTCTTTTATAACATACCAGGAAACAACTAGGTATAAACCACACACTTTCATTCGATTACAAATCTGTGACTTGAAAAGGAAAGAATGGGTTTTGAATCCCTTGGCCATTGCTACAAAACAAAATTTAGGAAGAATGACTCAAGTCTGGAAAGAAGAACCCCACTCTTTGTAACAGTTTGAACCAAACAACAAATGATGACAGCAACTACAGATGCTTAGCTGGCATAGATGAAGCTTAAATATGGTAACCCAAGGCAATACCCATTGTGAACTCATCCATGGAGTTCAGGCAATAACTTCATACTGGAATGCTGTGAGATTCATGCTTCTGGTCAAATATACTCACTGGAATTTTCTGCTCACTTCAGTTGGGGTCCTGCAAGTGTTTGATCTGGGATATTTCTTAGCCCTCAATTCATAGACAGAGTAGTTATCTCCCATTTGTGCCTCATTGATAAGAATAATGGCTGAGATTCTAGTCCATCCTTTAGCAATGAAACTCAAGCTGCATTCCAGATGGTAAAACTGCATAGCTGCACTTAAGTACAATGTTCTTTGTATTTATTTTAGACAGATTTTCATTGTGTCTCTCAGTACAGTAATGTGCTATCAAATCTCACATAAACCTCCATTTCCTGAGCTCGGGCAATTCTTTGCCTCCCTTCTACAACATCCCAGGGAAGCATTACGTATAAATCACACTCTTCCATTTGATTACAAATTCATGATTTGAAAAAAAAAAAAAAAGATGGGTTCCTAATCCCTTGGACATGGTTACAAAACAAAATTTAGGAAGCAGGAATTGAGGAAACACAGTGCTTCATCAGAATTTGAGTCTGAACCTTCAGTGAGATACCCACTGTCCAAAACAAGCCTATTCTAGAGAAAGAAGTAAAACAGTTTGTGAAGACAAGATCGTGGACTGGAGCCAGCGTTTCGCAGAGTCACCAGCCCAGAAGGAGAGTTAAAAGACAGACGTTTAGCAATTGAGCAGATGGTATGTAGCTAAGGCCAGAGATAAGAATGAACAAAACACATCTACCTGGCTGAGGTGAGCTGTGACCCCAAGGATACACACAAAATGTACAAAATGCATCATCAAGCAGTCAGGAATCCCCTCCCCCAGAAGTTCTCACAATATACTGCATACAAACACACAAGATAGCAGAGTTCAAATGTCCTTTTTTTCTTTTCTTTTTCTTTTTATTTTTTGTCCTTCTTTTCTATATCACAATAGAGACCGTCTAAAAACTAGACCCCTTACCCCCACTAGAGTGCCATGGAACTCTCTTGCTAGGCATAAAACTATATAAAATGGTATATATTCTCTACCTACAATTCTGTATTCCCAGCACTCCTCTCCACCCTCATGCTGAGGTCTAGAAGCCTGTCCCCTAAAGAGTCCAGATTCTTGGGCATTTTCTCAAAAAGTGTGAAGAGTCAAGGACAATTGCTGGTCTGTTCTGATTCTGTGCACAGGAGTAAGAAGAGAGAGGTAAAGTGGATGGAAATATATAGGAGCAGAGCGGAGGTTCCCCATGGTGCAAAGCAACAGCCACCATGGTGCAAAGCAACAGCCACGGCAGCGAGAACAATAGGGCTCACACCCCAGGGGCAGTCCTGGACAGACACAACCTGTCTCTCTGGAAAAACAGAGGATGTTGGGCACCTTTTCCATTGGCAACCACTGGCATAATGGATCTAGGGCAGAAGCACAATCCCCATGAGTAAAGGATAGAGGTCTGGGTGGAGTCAGGGGACTAGAATATGCCATCAGAGCCCACAGACTTCTAGAGTGTGGCTGAGCCACAGGACTGCTTTACTGAGTGTAAGACACAGCCAGCCTTCAGGGGATTATAACTAAGGAAAAGGTGGGCAGATAGAGGCTAGAATTGACAGTTGAGTGTGATCTCTGACCAGACCCACCCCAACACATACTGCATCCTAGAAGAGGTCTGGTCTGAAGAGGTAATATAGCTCAGACAGAAACAAATTCTGAGAATTTGCTCTCTCCTGTTTGGTAGGAACATAAATCAGGGGAAGGGCTGGAACTGGCCTCAGCCTCCATTAAGCATCAAATGTTATTAGGCCTCATCTACACCTACCAGGCACTGGTAGAGGTCCATGGCCTGGAACAGTAGACATAAATCTTCCTGTGACTTTAGGTAAAAACATCTGGAGCATCTGTTCATTGGAGGGAACTACATCACAGCCCTGTGGGGTTACCAGTGACTGAGTGTGACAGAGGTGCATAATGGTGAATGGGGCATCAACCTTCCCAGATTAATTTATTTGCTAGGTGGTTCCTTCTGATCTCACAGAGTACTGGAGTGAGTCATAGTTGAGCTTGCAACAGATCCCTGTTATCTAGTTGCTAAAGACGTTTTGAACTACCCAACCTGAGACCAGTGCTGACTGGGAAAATTGATTTTGACCTCTTAAACAGGGCCAATAACCTGAGGACTATACAAAGTGGTACCTTGGGTGTGTAGTTGTGGGAAGGTTTGATTTTACATTCAAAATTGTTGCCTGTTGGGGAGGGGTGACTTAAATTCCCTGTAATTCTGCACAGATGAGACTTTAACGCAGAGTTACTGATTCACTAGGATAGGACAGAGACCAACAAAAACAAAACAGAACCATTTAGCCCCACCACACTAAGGAGGTCCAAAGTTTCTCAGGACATAGCACTGTAAGGGTCCTTGGAGAAGCTCTAGGGGAAAAGGTACAGACATCTGTTTCCACTTTTGGGTAAAGCCTACACTAGAACCCTTAACCCAACTTCTCTTTATCTGCTCTACTAGCAAAATGGTGTAAAATAACCACAGGACAGAATCAGTGGAAAAACTGTTGTAATATACATAACTAGAATAGATAAACCACTCCAAGGATGGATATGGCAAATGAAACTGAAGATCTCATTCATAAACACATGGCTTAGATGTCAGAAATCAAAATCAGAATTTAATTTGGATTGCAAATAAAATTAATAGAATAGAGGCAAAGTTGGAGTTTCAAACTCAAGGAGCATTTCAAAAGTTCTCCTTGGAATGTTTCTCTCTCGCAGAACTCTCAATCAATTAAAAGACAAAATCACCCAAAAGTTTGATGCATTGAAACAAGAATTTGCAGTGCCCAAATATCAGAGAAATACAGTAAAATCCCTCAGTAACAGAGTGAAGTTAGAAGAAAGGATTTCTGACATTGAAGACAAAGCTTTTGAATGCACCCAAGCAAACATGGAGAGAAATGGAGAGCAAAAGTAAATCATTCTCTCAGAGAGCACTGGGATTATTTCAAGAAAACTAGTATTTGCCTTATAGGAATCCCTGAAGGTGATGAAGTTGCTTCACAAAGCACAGAGGCTCTTCCTCATGAAGCTATTAAAAAGAACTTTCCAGGCATGCCAAGAGATTCTGAAATTCAGTTAGCAGACAGTTTCAGAACCCCAGCACAACTTAACATGCATAAGAAATCCCCCAGGGATATCATAATTAACTTTGGTAAAATTAGTATGAGGAAGAAAATTCTGAGAGCAGCCAGACAGAAGGAAAACAACATAACCTAGAATGGGAAAAATACTAGAATGACTGCAGATCTCTCTGCTGAAACTTTTCAAGTTAAAAGAGGGTGGTCATCGACTTTTAATCTCTTAAAACAAAATATTGTTCAACCGGGCATCCTGTATCCAGCTAAACTAAGTTTAATTTATAATAGAGAAATTAAATACTTTAATGACATTCACAAGTTGAAGAAATTTGCCATAAATAAATCAGCTCTTTGAGATCTTCTCGCACCTATTCTCCATAATGACCAGTGTAATCCTCCACAACAAAAGTAAACTGACTCAGGAACTTTTGATTAAATTCTAACTTAAAGAGTTGTGAGGCTCAGCGACTATAGCTCAACCAGCTAAGGCGCCAGCCACATATACCTAAGGTGGCGTGTTTGAATCCCCAGCCCGGACCTGCCAAACAACAATGACGGCTGCAACCAAAAAATAGCCGGGTGTTGTGGTGGGTGCCTGTGGTCCCAGCTACTTGGGAGGCGGAGGCAAGAGACTCGCTTGAGCCCAGGAGTTGGAGGTTGCT
>CAUYTI010160917.1:0-23615 GCA_963575145.1 Galago senegalensis | reverse complement strand
ATGATAGTGATAGTTATAGTGATAAATAAAATGTTGACAAATGCAAATAACATGAAATTTATGTGAACCAGCTTGATGAAAGTATGTCAAAATGTGTGTGAAGACACTACACTGTACCCCATGTTTGCATTAATGTACACAGCTATCATTTAATAAAAAAAAAAGTAAACTCTAAAACCCTAAACCAATGGCATTGTTAATGATTGGCATGGTGTGATATCAAATAACTAAATATTTGCTGAACAGAAGGAAAAGAACTACTATATGATTTTTAATAAATAAAATGTGAAATAATGCCCTTCTTGCAAGGGTTTGGGGAAAACCACACCCTCAGAGCCTAATGAGGGCCTCACCCACTGCCCTCACTTCTCTGTCCCCTCCATGCCTCCATTCCAGGTCATTTATTCACTTCACAGGCATGTGCTCCTGCCTCCCCACTCCACCCCTTCTGGAGATCCCAGCCCACTCTGGCCTGCGGGGGTCAGCAGCTCCTTAGGAATCTCCAGTAAGGGCTGGATTAGAGGGAACCTCACAGCTAGCCCTGGTCCTGGGAATCACATCAACATTTCCTAAATGTTTGGTCAAACACCCATGAATTTTCTTATATCCTGGCAACAAAGAAGTAACAGAAAACAGGCCAACTTGGAGGACTTTTCTGAACATCTGAAACACCTCAGCAAGGAGTCCCTGGGGCTTCAAATCAGACCCTGAGACTGTCCGAAGCACCTTTCAGGTGCCATTTGTTGACTGCAGGACCCACATGAGAGATACTTTTCCCAAGCCTCCTTTGACTCCAGCTCCCAGGTATGTCTAGGCCAGCTGGGTATGGCTGGGCCAGTCACATGTGCCCACAACCCACCTGTCCCTATAGCACATTCAGCAAACACCCCCAAAAGACTTGCTCTGGGCCAGACCCCAGGAGTGCAGCCTCTACCCACAAGCCTAGGCTCCAGGCTTTCCCAGATCTGGTCATCTTTATTATCATTTTATTTTATTTATTTAATTTTTTTTGTGTGTGGTTTTCGGTTGAGGCTGGGTTTGAACCCACCACCTCTGGCATATGGGGCCGGTGCCCTAGTCCTTTGAGCCATAGGCACTGCCCCCAGATCTGGTCATCTTAACTGGAAGTATCATACCAAGATCTGAGAGAAATGGAGTGTTTTTCAGGTCCCATGGGATACAGTCCCCAGAAGGGCACTAGGAGAAACAGGTTCCAGTGGCAGCTCCTAGGAGACCTTGACTGCTGCCTGCACCACTGGGCTCTGGAAAGAAGATGGGCAGCACAGGGTCAGGCCCTGGAGAGAGGCATTGCAGGTGGTCGGTGAGGGGACAGTGAGGAGAGGAGGGCATGGCACCTGGGCAGGCAGGAGGGACACCAGCAATGGGGGAAGGCCGGACCATGGAAGTCCCTGGCAGGCCTAGGAAACCAGTACCCAGGCCAGGGAGAAGTCCTGTCTGAGGCCTAACCAGAGTTATAAGATCCCAGCCCATTCAGTAAGACACCCTCTGGAAACATGGGGACATTGGGCAACTGATGGGGGAGGGCTCATGGGCAGCCCAGACAGTGAGCCCCCAGTGCCATCCAGAGAGGCACCGAGCAAGCCAGGGAGTAGCCTTCTTCAGGACGCTGGCCAGGAAGGGGTGGGCTCTGCACTTAACCCTACTCCACCTGCTTCGGATCACTGCCAACATTCACAGACCAGGTACCCTGTCACTTCCATCCCAGCTGCAGTTTCCTCACCTATAAAATAGGGTTGTAATGTCTACAACATCCGCAGGTCAGGTGACACCGCCCCAGGATGAACTCAGGTGACTCAGGACAAATGTCTGAGATGATGGGATGTGATGGGGGCAGCAGTAATATCAGAGCCAGAGAAACAGTGCAGACAGAGTTCGGCTGTGCTCTTCCTGCCCTGGGGCCCTGGACTCCAGAGGGGCCTGTCCAGAGTAGGTCTCTAGGTGCCTTCATGTGGAGGAGGGGCTGCCCCAGCTCTCAATGTCCTCCCCAGCCATGGAGAACACCACCCACACCTCCAGAACCAACAGCAGGAAACAGCTGGGAAAATAAGACAGGCAATGCTGTGGGCTACAGCCATGCCTTGGCAGCCCAGGGTGGGGACTGGCTGTGATAGCGCCCCTTCCAGACACACTCCTGCCCCTGCCCTTCCAGGTTGTCCAGAAAACACCCACATTTTTGGTCAACTTTAGGCTGTCAGAGGCCAAGCTTCACCGACTCTCTCTGCCAGTGACCTTCCAGTGCTATGTCCCAGGGAAACTGACCAAATCCATTTTGTTGTCACTGCTGCTAATACTGATGAATTGCAACAGGGCGCGTCATCTCCCCATCCTTGCTCTGGGGCTAATAACACCGCCCACTCAGGGCTTACAGGTCTTCATCATAAGCATGTCACCTCTGTAATCAGAGAATAACATGAGGGCACTTTAAAAACAATCAAGTAATAACCCCCAGCCAGGCAGGCATCTGATGATAAGATCGAGTCAGGGAGGGGTCTCATGAACTCCCAGTTGGGTGCTGTCCAGATGTCTGATGCCACCAGCCTCACCACCCCCACTACAGGTTTTGCGATCTCACTGAGTGCTGCAGACGAGGCAGTCCCAGAATTCCTCAGCTTCTGCCACACTGTCCTTTAACAGGTGGCTGTGCCAGGCCTGTAAAGCCTGAATCTCAGCCCCTTCACTCCAGGTGCCCTCGCTGAGGTTGTGTGGAGGCTGCTTTCTTTTTATTTATTTATTTATTTATTTTATTTTATTTTTTTTTTTGAGACAGAGCCTCAAGCTGTCCCCCTGGGTAGAGTGCCGTGGCATTACAGCTCACAGCAACCTCCAACTCCCGGGCTCAAGCGAGTCTCCTGCGTCCACCTCCCAAGTAGCTGGGACCACAGGCACCCGCCACAACGCCCGGCCATTTTTTTGGTTGCAGCCATCATTGTTGCTTGGCGGGTCCGGGCTGGGGATTCGAACCCGCCACCTTAGGTGTATGTGGCTGGCGCCTTAGCCAGTTGAGCTACAGGCGCCGAGCCGTGGAGGCTGCTTTCTTCTTCTTCTTCTTCCTTTTTTTTTTTTTTTTTTTGTAGAAACAGAGTCCCACTTTATTGCCCTTGGTAGAGTGTGGTAGCATCACACAACTCGCAACAACCTCCAACTCCTGGGCTTAGGTGATCCTCTGGCCTCAACCTCCTGAGTAGCTGGGACTACAGGTGCCTGCCACAATACCTGGCTATTTTTTGTTGCAGTTTGGCCAGGGCTGGGTTTGAACCCGCCACCTTCAGTATATGGGGCCAGCACCCTCCCCACTGAGCTACAGGCGCTACCCATGGAGGCTGCTTCTCCCAGGAAGGAAAACAGACCTTGCTTTCAGCCCACTCTTGGCATCCAAGCGGTGTGAGGGCTCTCTGACAGCCCTCACCAGCAGGTGCCCAGCAAACTATGCTCCTGATCCTCTATCCTAGACTGATAAGCACATTGGTTTCCCCCATGTGCATAGAAGAGTTTGCAGGGCTGCACCAGGGTGCAGGAGGGGCACATGTGAGGCACAGTGCTAGGGGCACCATCCTCCACCAGGCTGCCACCCAGGCCCCAACAGTACCATCCGGGGAGCTCATTTGCTGCACACTTGCCCCAGTTCTGCGAGCTTGGACCCTCTAAGGGGCTTTGCCAAAGACCTCAGAGGCCAGAGCTACTTGCATTGTCTGAGGATTTGGGTAAAAAAGGGGTGGGGGATTCAAAGCCAGAGTTCCGAATACTGTGTGATATGCCAAGAGGTGACACTTCACACTGTCATCTGCCACTTGCTCAAATCCCACAGCAACCTCCCTGGAAAAGGAGACTGCTGGGGACACTGACTCTAGGCATGGCCTGCCTCCCGCCCACAGAGGCTCTGCCTGCCACTCCATCCTGTGCCTGGATTTGGCCCTCTACCCCTGGTCTCTCATCACAGGGCCCAGCACAAGCCACAGGCAGGGAAGCTGGACAGCAGGTAGACAGAGGAACAGCTGCCAGGAAGCCTGGCAGGTGCTTACCACTGTGACACCACTGGCACTGGCCTTGTCACTGCAGTTCTGGTCCTCTTCCTGATGGGTGACTCACCTGCATTGTCCACTCACACCCATACCTGAATCACCTTCAACATCAGCTGAACATGAACAGAAGATGACCACCTATGTGGGGATCCACGGTTGGAGCTAGAAGTGACCAGGCCAGCCCAGCTGAACCCAGCCCAGCCAAAGAATCAAGTGTTTCTGCTACTGCCCCACAGTGGAGCCCTCCTTCCTGCAGGGGCGTGGCACTTCCCAGTCTGCACTGCTCCATCCCCATCCTCTCAAGGAGGCAGGGGAGGGGTTGGGATTTCCATGTGGCTGCCAGGAAACAGTTTCCATAGGGCCTGGAAACACATGCAGGGAACAAAGAATAGCAGGGTGTTGTGGCTGGTGCCTGTAGTCCCAGCTACTTGGTAGGCTAAGGCAAGAGAATTGCTTAAGTCCAAGAGTCTGAGGTTTCTGTGAGCAGTGACGCCACAGCACTCTATGGAAGGCAACATAGTGAGACTGTCTAAAAAAAAAAAAAAGAAAAAGAAAATTAAAGCATTACCAAGGAAATTCAAGTGCACCAGCATGGGTCCCCTCTGGTGTGTTTTGGCGTGTGCACAGCTGATAGATGTGGCCCTCACATACACGCATGTACCATGTATATTTGTGGTTGTACTTTTGTGTATGTGCGCATGCCTGTCCTGTAAATCAAGAGGTGCCGTGCTGTGTCTGTTATCACACGCAGCTCTGTGCCCCTTTGGCCACCTGGATCCTGGAGCTCAGGCTGTACATGTGTCCTTATGGAGGGAGCTCCCTTGCCATCGGCCTGGGGTTTCTCTGACCTGAGCTAGTAGCTTTGGTTTCTCTCCCAGGCCTGATCCTGCTTTCTGGACAGAACTATGCGATGTGTGGCTCCTGCAAAGGGATTCTCCTGCTGCAGGGTGGCCCTGGGGACCGGAGCGTGTAGATCCCTGGCTGGAGGCCCTGAGCCACGCCCAGGAAGGGAGCTTCTGAGGGCCAGGAGCAGCCCCTGCACTCTGCCCTGTGCCCACCCCCGGACTCGTTCTCTCACGCCCTGACCTGAGGAGAAAGGAAGGAGACCGTGGGCTGCGGAAGTCAGGAGGGAGCAGCCTCTGCTTAGATTTTTTCGGGTTTTTCCCCTCCAAAGACGACTCTGGCCCTGTCGCCCAGACTGGTCTCGATTTTCCAATCTCAACCTATCAAAGTGCTGGGATTACAGGAGCTAGGCAGTGAAGAACCTGGGTTTTTTTTGAACAACGTTAACACACCGTCCGCTTCGCACCAAAGCAGCCATAGCCCTGCCCCCGGGGAGTGGCTGCCGGCTCCTCCGTGGGCCAATCAGAGTTGGGGGTTTCTGGAACGGGATTCTGATTGGTCTTCGTCAGTCAGGGGCCCGCATGGGGACCAATCAACTGAGTAGGCGGGGTAGCGTGTCACGCCCCGCCCCGGCTGCCTCACGTAGGGGAAGTTCCTGGAGGATGGGAGCGGTTGGATACCCGCTCCACCTCCGAGCTCCCAAAGTTCCCTGTGGTGGCTGCCTTAGAATTCCGTCTCCAGTCTGGGATTGCCCTTTGTTTGCTCCTGTGTCCTCCCAAAGATGAGTATCTACAGTGGATGTGACAGCAGGACACTCAGAGCTCACCAGACTAGGCTCCTCACTCCCAGCTTTGCATCTGCTACCGTCAGAGAGGTCCGGCCGAGACCAATGGCTATGAGCTCCTTGGGACAGCATCGCCAGCCCCGCCCTTGGCCGTGGGAAGCCTCCAGGGTGCTCTTGAACTCACTGGGGTTTGCTGGAGGGAGCTCCAAAGAGAGGCCTCCACCAGGCTCCCCTGGTGGGGCAGCACCGGCTCGAAGTGAAGAGGGACTTTCTGGAATTTGCGATAGGGTATGAGATGAGGCCATCTTTATTGGCCATGGATAGAGCAAAGATTAGCACCTTTTTTGGTCCCCTCCACGATCCCTGATAAAATCTCATCAGATTGTGCAGCACCTGTAGCTCAACCTGCTAGGGCACCAGCCACATACACTGGAGGTGGTGGGTTCAAGCCCAGCCTGGGCCTGCCAAACAGCAATGACAACTACAGCCAAAAAATAGCTGGGCATTGTGACAGGCAACTGTAGTCCCAGCTACTTGGGAGGCTGAGGCAGGAGAATTGCTTAAGCCCAACGAGTTTGAGATTGCTGTAAGCTGTGACACCACAGCACTATATGGAAGGCGATATAGTGAGACTCTCCAAAAAAAAAAATCTCATCAGAACAGGGCAGAGCCCTCTGGAGGAATAGGAGTGAGTGGTAAGCCCCCCCTGACCCCAGCACCTTCTGGGTGTCCTGGGTCAGTTTTTCTGAATGCCAGCTCCCTGCCCAGAGCCTGAAGGCAGGGGACTTGATTGTGCAGATTTTGCAGGAGTTAGTGGTTGAGAGTGTGTGAGCGGCACATCTGGTTTGGGGGCTGGCCTGCCGTTTCTCACAGCACACTGCTGGTGAGTGGCCTCCCTCTGGATGCAGAGCTCAGAAACTGCAACTGGGTGCCAGACAGGTAGGTCCACTGTGGAACTCATGGAACTGGCCAAGCCACAGGGGACCTAAAACACAATCATTTTGAAGATGGGGAAACTGAGTCCCGCAGAGGAGAAATATTGACCCAGAAACATATGGTGATTATGGCAGGGCCAGGGACCCCCCACCATGGAAGAGGAACGAGCTTTGGGGTCAGCTTGGGCCAACTGTAGGACTCTGGGTGAGCTCTTTCCTCTCTGAGCCTCACTTTCCCCTGCAGCGAAGGAACCCAACTGCAGGGACCACAGTCCCAGCTACACTGGAGCAGCAAGGAAAGAGGGATCCGAGAATCGTGAGACAGGACGGATTCTTGCCCCAATGTTTACTGAGCCCTCACTACTGGGAATTTGCCAAGTCCTCTGAGGACATCTAGGGAATCTTGAAGGGAAATGAATCAGCCCAGGCCTCCTGGGAGCCAGAGGAGGTCATGACAGAGAGCAGGAGGCGGGAGATGCATGAGAGGACAGTTTGGGCAAACAGTCGCTCTGGACCTGCAGCTGGACAGCCTCTTGCCACCCACCTAGGCCTCAGACCTCAGTTTCCACACATTCTGTGTCCTCTGCCAGGTTTTGACCCTATGGTTAGCCCATCCCATCCAGCACAGACACCTTTCAGACCCTCGGCCTTCTCTGGGCCCACTGTGCGCCTGCGGCACACCAGGCAAAGTCCTGAGTGCTGGCTGTGCACTGGCACCTTGTGCCATCTCATTCTCATAATCCCCCTGAGCAGCTGCCCAGATTCTTACCTCCACTGACAGGTGAAGACAGCAAGGCCCAGGGAATTGAGTCACATATCACCTCCACAGCCACATCCCCCTGATCCTGGCAGCTTATCCTCCAGCTCGTCTCTGGGGATAGGAGCTCACTGGGCATCCTAGTGGTGTTCAGGGGCCATAGGATGTGCAGGGGAAGAGTGATCAGGCCCCCCACCAGGGCTATGCTCACATGTGGCCTCCCCAACCTGCCTGCTGTCCCACTGGAGCTGGCTCTACTTGGCTCTGAAGTGGAGTGAGCTGTGTAGATTTATCCCTGTGTTGGCAGGGCTGAAGGACCCCACCCAGGCTCCAGCCTCCCAGCTCTTCCATCCTGCCCCAGGGCCCAAGCATTGAGATTTGGCACAAATACAAAGCATTCTGTGGAAGCTCAGCTTGGGTAGGGCCAGGGAGTGGGAGGCAGCTCCCTAAACATCTGGAAAATATCACCTCCCTCTCCCATGCGCTAGAGATGACACAGCCCGTGTATTTGGGGAAAGGCATGTCCCTGGCCATGCCTGGCACCCACAGTCTTTTTATCCAAGCTGTGTTTTCAGTGTTAACCCTGGAGAAGCAGGTTATGGTATCTACCCCCACTTTGGGGGTGCCTGCCCCTCCTCAGAAGGGCCCACGCACCTTTTTTCTTCCAAAGGCTTTAGGGTTGTATTTGCTAACAGGGTCCTTTGGTCTCCCTGAGGTGTGTCTCTGAGAATGATGTGGAATAAACCGGTTTCCTCTCTTGTCCATACCCTACTTACAGACGAGTCTATCCTCTCTCCACCTGCGGAGCTCCTTCTTCATAGGTCAAGTTCTTTAAGATTTTAGGTTTGATTCTAAAAGCAAATAAACTAGTAAACAATTCCAATCCAGAGAGCCGGGGCTGGTAGTGAATAGGCACAGAGGAAGAGCTAAGCGGGGAGACCTGCTGGGCAGCCAGTGCTCTCATCCCATGGAGGAGTCAGCAGGGGTGCAAAGGAAGGGCCATACGCCAAAGGGACTGGAGGACTGTACTGGGGGACTGCCTGTCTCCCCTGGGAACAGCCCTGCAGGCAGGGCCTGCTCTGGGCAGGGGTCTTGCTTTGGTCTCCTGCCTGAGTGCTTCTTTATTTCTTGGATTCCAGGAAGGCCCCCAGAGGCAGTGGGCAAGCCCTAAACAGGGGTGGGCCCATCCTGCAGCTCTGGCCAGCCCTTCCGGTGGCCCACATGAAGCCAGGCGGGGTTTCTGGGCGGGTGGCCATCCGGAGTCAGGGGCTGGCAGGCAGAAGGCCTCAGAAAGCAGCAGGCAACAAGCCCAGGGATGGCCCATAGCACAGAGCAGAGCTGCACGGGGAAGAGCCCAGGGCTATGTAGGGAAAATAGGCACTGGCCTTGACCCTCTGTGTATTGGGGCCCTTTAGTCAAAAGCTTGTGACCGACTGACCTCCTAGTTCCAAAGGGCTCAGGGCTGTGCACAGCCATGTGCTGACCATGCAGCCAGCCCTGAGCAAGGCCACGCTGCCCAGCTCTGCTGGACACTGGCAGTACACTGGAGAACAAGACAAGACACTGGCCATGGGGGCCAGGGAGACCTGAGAAAGAGTTAGCAGCCCTTGGCAGGAAGGCAGACTCTGAGGTGTCAGTCCCAGGTTCCTGGGGCTTGGGTGGGGGACAGGACTCAGGAAGCAGAAATGGGGGGGGGGTGCGCCAGGAAGATGGAGAGATGCCAGCTAGATCTGGCTGCATCAATAGGGAGGGCTGGTGGGGCCCCCTTGTAACTTTGACCCTTGGCAATCAGCATTTCAATTTTAGGCTGGGCTGAGGGGGACCTGGACAGTGGGGGGCAGCTAAGAGGTTGAGGAGAGGGAGGCCCATGCACAGGCAGGGAGTCCTGGAACCCTGAGAGTGAAGCCTGGGGAGGAGGGGAGGACTGTCCTGGGGAGGTCCTCTCAGTAGGACCCCCTAAACTGCTCTGACCCTTCCAGCCAGCTGCCCCCAGAATGCTGGGGCAGCAGAAACACTGTCATTGCTGCTGACAGGAGTTGGACGCCTCTGCGCCTGACAGTGCTGCTCCCAGGAGAGGACTAGAAAATGAAGTTGGGTTTGGCATCTGGCTAGCTGTCTCAGGGATCAGGAGAAGGAGCAAGGAGAGGGCTGGGTTTGGGGCACCTGCTGGCAACTTCAGTGAGCCAGCTCAGGGCAAGGAGAGCTGATGGGGACTCCCTCTCCCATTAAGCCTCCAGCTTTTCCCAGGGGAGAGCCCCTCCTCCCACGACTGGGCTAGGAGGTGGACATTGCCACCTGGCCTCCCTAACCTGATTTGGGGGAGCCACTTGTTCCAATAGCTTCTCACTTAGGGACCCCAGAACAGGGGAAGAGCAGGCACAGCTTTTCCCCAGCCTCTGGTGGACCTGCAGAGAGGGGGCACAGCTCCAGGGCACACTGCCACTGCAAAATCCACATGTAGGGGTGACACATGGGAGGGTCTAAAAACACCCTGAGCAGCCTCAGTGCTGGGTCACACTTTATATTTTTTTTTGAGACAGAGTCTCACTATGTCACCCTCAGTAGAATGCTGTGGCATCACAGCTCACAGCAACCTCAAACTCTTGGGTTTAAGTGATTCTCTTGCCTCAGCCTCCCAAGTAGCTGGGACTACAGGTGCCCTCCACAAGCCTGGCTATTTTTGTTGTAGTTGTCATTGTTGTTTGGCAGGCCCGGGCTAGATTCGAGCCTGCCAGCTCTGGTGTATGTGGCTGGTGCCCTAGCTGCTGAGCTACAGATGCTGAGCCAGCTGGGCTACATTTTAAGGAAATTTTCTAGAAGTCATTTCACAGACCTCAAAAGGTAATCCCCTTGGTTACCTCCCAGGGAGCCCCAGACCTGAGAGACCAGTTTTGGTTACTGGACCCCTCTTTATTCCAGATTTAGTAGCTAATGGCAGCTAAAAGTGATTTTACACAAAATAATGTGTCAGAGACAATTGTTTCTGGGCACGGGTCCCAGATTTCAGCCTGTAACCAAAGGCCAAACATGCCAGTTAATGATTAAACCTCGGGAGTCAGTGCTCAGGGACATAAGCAGGGAACAGCCCAGAAAGGTGCCCGCCAGGTTCCTGGCTGGAGGTGGGAGGAGGGAAGCACCCTGGCCCAGCCAACAGGAACCGGTTCCTGCCCAGTGGGGGAAGGGAAATGCTTCTCCACCAAAGGAAAGCTAAAATATTGTTTAAATCCAGCACTGGGGCAGCCAACAGGCTTCCCATTGTCTGCCAGCAGCACCGGAAAGTCTTGCATTGCAGAAAGGGCTAACCACATGAAATGAGTGGGTGTAGGTGGGCACCAGGCGTAAAAACCCTCACTTGGGAACACAGTGGTAGCTGATGATTCACATCACAAAAGGCTGCTCTCCAAGGTGATCAAGAGTTTTTATTTTATTTGTTTTAAGTGACAGGGTTTCACTCTGTCCCCCAGGCTGGAGTGTGGTGGCACCATCACAATTCACTGCAACATAGAATTCCTGGGTTCAGGCTTGGTGCCTGTGGCTCAAGTGGCTAAGGCGCCAGCCACATACACCTAACGTGGTGGGTTCTAATCCAGCCCGGCCCCAGGAAAAAAGCAACAATGACGGCTGCAACCAAAAAATAGCTGAGTGCTGTGGTGGGCACCTGTGGTCTCAGCTACTTGGGAGGCTAAAGCAGGAGACTCGTTTGAGCCCAGGAGTTGGAGGCTGCCGTGAGCTGTGATGCCATAGCACTCTACCCAGGGGGATAGCTTGAGGCTCTATCTCAAAAAAAAAAAAGAATTCCTGGGTTCAAGTGATCCTCCCGCCTCAGCCTCCTGAGTAGCTAGAACCACAGGTATGCACCACCACACTCGGCTACTTTTAAAAAAATTTTGTAGAGACAGAGTCTTACTATGTTACCCAGGCTGGTCTTGAACTCCTGGCCTCAAGCAGTCCTTCCACCTCGGTTCTCAAACTGCTGGTATTATAGGCAAGAGTCACCACATCCAGCCTAGGCCAAGAGATTTTAAATTCAGAGAAGCCTGGGCGCTAATTCCAGCTCTACTATCTTTTAGTTGTCATAGATGTATGATGTTTCATGGCCTCAGTTTCCTCATCTGTAAAATGGGAACATGGCACCATGGCACTGGACCTCAAGGGCATTGTGAGATATAATGAGATGATCCATGTAAAACACTTAGTGCTGTAGCTGTGACATGTGGCCAGTGCTCGATACACAGCAATTTTTTTTTTTTGAGACAGAGCCTCAAGCTGTTGCCCTGGGTAGAGTGCCGTGGCATCACAGCTCACAGCAACCTCCAACTCCTGGGCTCAAGCGAGTCTCCTGCCTCAGCCTCCCAAGTAGCTGGGGCCACAGGTGCCTGCCACAATGCCTGGCTCTTTTTTTGGTTGCAGCCATCATTGTTGTTTGGCGGGCCTGGGCTGGATTCGAACCCACCACCTTAGGTGTATGTGGTTGGCGCCTTAGCCACTTGAGCCACAGGCACTGAGCCAGCAATTTTTTTTTTTTTTGGAGACAGAGTCTCACTATGTCTCCCTGGGTAGAGTGCTGTTGTGTCACAGCTCACAGCAACCTCAAACTCTTGGGCTCAAACTCTCTTGCCTCAACTTTCCAAGTAGCTGGGACTACAGGTGCCTGCACAATGCCTGGCTATTTTTTTTTTTTTTTTGGTTGCAGTTGTCACTGTTGTTTAGCCGCCCCAGGCTGGGCTGGAACCCACTAACTTTGGTGTATGTGGCCGGTGCCCTACTAACTGAGCTACAGGTGCCGAGACCACAGCAATTATTTTTATTACAATTATGATCACAACAAGGTTTCGTTCCTTGGTGAGATCCTTTCCAATCTCAGCCTTCTACTCATGTTGGCGTTTCTTTGCAGGTTGGGTAGACAGCATTTATAGTCAGTGTTCAGGGCTCACCCAGGAACACTCTGGAGGTAGAGAGAAGGGAGGGCACAGCCCCTGTCTTCCCAAGACAGAGTCAGCAGGTGGTGTTCAGGTGTGACGTTTGTGTATATTGCAACTTTACTGACAAAACGTTTGTGTATATTGCAACTTTACCACAAAACACATTGTTTTAAAATGTGCAATTTTTAGTATGTTCACAAAGCTACACAATCATCACCACTACCCAACTGTATCTTTTTTATCTCCCCCAAAAGAAACTCTGCACCTGTTAGCAGTTACTCCCCACTGCCCTGACAATCACTAATCTCCTTTCTCTCTCTCTGGATTTGCCTGTCCTGGATATTTCGTATGAATGAAATGACAGTATCCCCCCTTATCTGTGGCATAACTTTCCACAGTTTCAGTTACCCTCAGTCAACTGCAGTATGAGAATAAGCTCATCCAGTGCACTAGATGCTTCCAAGCGGGAAAAAGACCACATTCGCCCAACTTTACATTGTTAGAATTGTTCTATTTTATCATTGGTTACTGTTTTTGTTTTTGTTTTTGAGACAGAGTCTCACTATGTCACCCTGAGTAGAGTGCTATGCCGTCACAGCTCACAGCAACCTCCAATTCTTAGACTTTAGTGATTCTCTTGCCTCAGTCTCTCAAGTAACTAGGACTACAGGTGCCTCCCACAATGCCCAACTATTTTTTGTTCCAGTTGTAATTGTAGTTATAGTTGGCCCTGGCCAGGTTTAAACCCGCCAACTTCAGTATATGTGGCTGGTGCCATAACCACTGTGCTACGGGCACCCAACCTGTAGCTGTCATTGTTGTTTGGCAGGCTGGGGCCAGGGTTTGAACCCACCAGCCTCGGTGTATGTGGCTGGCACCCTAACTGCTGAGCTACAGGCACCGAGCCTTAGTTATTGTTGTTAATCTCTTACTGTGCTTAATTTGTAAATTAAACTTTATCATAGGCATTATACATAGGAAAAACATAGTACATATGGGGTTCGGAACTATCCACGGTTTTAGGCATTCACTGGGGGTCTTGGAATATATCCCTCATGGATAAGTGGGGGACTACTGTATACAAAAAGTGGTGTGTCTGGCCTCTTTCACCTAGCACTAGTGTTTTTATTTTATTGATTTATTTTATTGATTTATTTTTTTTTTTGAGACAGAGCCTCAATCTGTCCCCCTGAGTAGAGTGCTGTGGCCTCACAGCTCACAGCAACCTCCAACTCCTGGGCTCAAGCGAGTCTTCTGCCTCCGCTTCCCAAGTAGCTGGGACTACAGGCGCCCGCCACAACACCTGGCCATTTTTTGGTTGCAGCCATCATTGTTGTTTGGCGGTCCCGGGCTGGGGATTCGAACCCGCCACCTTAGGTGCATGTGGCTGGTGCCTTAGCCACTTGAGCCACAGGCGCCGAGCTTGGTTCCTCCATTTCTAAAAGGATTTGCCCTAGTTCTATAAACATTAGCTCCCCACCCTGTAGTAGCTTGTGTAAACCTGGTTTTGGTTCGATAAAAGTATTGGAGGAGACCCACAGTCTCTTTTTTCCTATGTTCACTTCTTAGGAGAAGAGAAAGAGAAAGAAAACAAAGACTGAACTGAGGATCAACTGACTATCAGACACTCCGTTATATCTGTTACTTTGCTTAAGGAAGGTTCCGTATTTTCCCAAATACTTCGACATCTGTGAAGTGTCTTAAGTTTCTACCTTATTATTAATGCATTTACCTCTCGAGAATGATCCTACATTATATCACCATTTGCCCTAAAAAAGCTTCGTTGTTTCTGTTTTTATCTTCATAGACTCCTAGTTGTCACTGACTGGCTATGTCACCATCAACAGTTAGGTCACATTTCTAGAGCTTCATTTCATAGCATTTGGGACCCAAGAAATGTAAATTTTATTTTTCTCCTCCTTCATCTGCATGTCAGGATGTCTCCAATCTTTAATTTTTACATTAACCGGTTGGCACGCTGTCTCTTTAATATATGTTAAGCATGCTTTACTTCAGTGAACCTCATTCTCTGTGGAAAAAATTAGGCATAAGCTAATGAGATGGCGCTCTCTAACCATCAGGGCCCAGTTTTGAAAATTTGACTACATCCTTCTAAAAAGAAGTAATCTCATCAAATTTACAACACAGGAAAGCATTCCAGTTTGAGAATGTTTCTGGGTCTGTGACTACTCACTTTCTTTATAGTTTTGCCTCAATATTTTAGACAGGACAGTTAAGCAATTGCAGAGAGGCGGACAGCATTTGGGAATGAGCCCTCCTTTCTAATGATCTATTGCAGTTGTATTGTACATAGATTGCACAACAAAGGTTTCTATTTTCCTACTTTTTTTTTCTTTATCGTGTGCCAACTAAGCCTTTTCTTTTTTTACACTCCCTTAAAACCTCACCCTTTTTCATCTTTTATGCTTTTGTCTTCCTGATGTGAAAATCCTAAGAAGGCAAATTACTAATTGCATTCCTCAAAGCCCCAAATAAATATGACTTAATTAGGTACATAAACATGACCTGCATCTTTTCCCAGTGAAAGCTTTCCCAGCAATTTGTCAGCTAAAGCGTGGGTTTGCTGCAAACACATTTCCCAGGAAGTGTCCCCAAATGGCATGTGATCTTTCCATTTTAGACAAGAGGCCTTGATCAGGTGTCACCCAACTGACCTGCTTTTTTTCTGCCTTTATTCTGAAGACAATGTTGTCTCTACAGACTATCCACTAAGTCCTGGTTTTTCTTGGTTGGATTCCATTCTCAGCCCTCTCCCTGCACCACACTTGACACATGCTCTGGTTGCTAACATACCTTTCATTGTTTCCCTTGATCCTCACCGGGCCTCTGAATAGCCTTGAAATGCTGTGGTCATTTCCCCAGTGTTCTCTTGTAAGACTTTGGCCCTGTGGAGCTTCCTTCAAGTTTATCATCACCTCATTGACATTTTTTGGTATCCATTTGGCTGGGTGCCAGCCCTCTGCTTCCCCCAGCTTTACCTTACAAACTACCTATCCAGGTCATGAGTTTTATGTGTATGTCTTTTACTATTTGAGGGAATAAATCTAACCCAAAGCAGTGAAGATGAAGGACAGGGGAAGAAACTGACCAGGGCTCTGGGCTGCTCTTAGACTGTACATCATAGAGCAGAAGGGGTCCTGGATGCCTAGTCCAAGTCTGTCATTTTATGGATGACAGACATGGAACCCATCCCATCTTGCCTCTGCCACTCTAGTAGCTGGGACTACAGATGGATTTTTGAACAGATAAAATAGTTTGGTCTGCACAAGTGAAAGGTGCAAGAGTCTCTGTAAATCTGAAGTCACAGATCATTCAAATGAATTAGCTGCCAGGAGGAGCATTTCCAAGTGGTTAAAATATTTGACTTTGGAATCATATAAACCTGGGTTCAAATCCCAAGCCGTGTGGCCTTGTACAATTAATGTAAACCCACTAATCCACAGATCCTTACCTATCAAAATAGGAATGATAACAGCTATCCTATTGGCTTGTAGAGCTGGATATGCATGTATGATTGCTATTAATTATTTATAGACCAGCTTTATTTTTATTTATTTATTTTTTATTGAGACAGAGTCTTACTTTGTCACCCTCAGCAGAGTGCTATGGAGTCTTAGCTCACAGCAACCTCAAACTCTTGGGCTCAAGTGATTCCCTTGCCTCAACCTCTCAAGTAGCTGGGACTATAGGTGCCCACCACAACACCCAGCTTTTTTTTTTTTTTTTTGGTTGTAGCTGTCATTATTGTTTGGCAGGCCTTACTTGGGTTTGAACCTGCCAGCTCTGGTGTATGTGGCTGGTGTCCTAGCCACTGAGTACAGGCATGAGCTATAAGCAGATAATTTTTTTTTGAGACAGATTCTCAAGCTGTTGCCCTGGGTAGATTGCTATGATCACAGCTCACAACAACCCCTGACTCCTGGGCTTAAGTGATTCTCTTGCCTCAGCCTCCCAAGTAGCTGGGACTACAGGTGCCCACCACAACACCCAGCCATTTTTTGGTGGTAGTTGTCATGGTTGTTTGGCAAGTCTGGGCTGGATTCGAACCCGCCAGCTCTGGTGTATGTGGCTGGTGCCTTAGCGCTTGAGCTACAGGTTCCAAGCCAGCAGATAATTCTTATAAGTATGGCATGTAGAAAACAACAGACCATTGAATAGTTCTATATAGTCTCAAATGCCCCAAACAAACACATGAATGATCAGGATATCCTCCTCCCATGTGCCCTCAGAAACAGATCCAGGGTTGTACACTGGTTTATCTCTGCCCCACAGTGCTCGTATTCAGTTATTCAAGCTGTCCCTTAAGCAATAGGTAGCATTAAAGCATGTGGAGATGGGAAAAACACTATTTTCCACTAAAACAATAGCTGTGCACAAAAGACAGAAAGGGGAAGGTCTCTTAAACACTAAGTAATTAATTAACAGGTAATTAATATGGGTCTCTTAAACACTAAGTGATTAATTCTGTTTGGTTTCAAAGGTTTTTGAATTAGCCTTCCCATCTGTAGTTTCATCTCCTCTTTGCTGCTGTAAGAAATAAAATACTAGGCTCGGCACCTGTGGCCCAGATGGCTAAGGCACCAGCCACATACACCTAAGGTAGCAGGTTCGAATCCAGCCTGGGCCCACCAAACAACAATGATGGCTGCAACAAAAACAAAAAAAAATAGCCAGGTGTTGTGGCAGGTACCTGTGGTCCTAGCTACTTGGGAGGCTGAGGCAGGAGACTCGCTTGAGCCCAGGAGTTGGAGGTTGCTGTGAGCTGTGATACCAAGGCACTCTACCCAGGGGAACAGCTTGAGGCTCTGTCTCAAAAAAAAAAAAAAAGAAAGAAAGAAAGAAAGAAAATACTAACTTGAACGTGGTTACAATCTTTCCAATTGTACTGCTCTCTGTCAACTTCAGAGACAGCTCCTCAGTCCAGCCTTCAGGCTTGTCACCATCTCTCCTTGCCTGACTTGCCAGCCTCAGCTTCTCTCCTCTGCCAACTAGGCTCCATGAACCACCTGGATTTCTCTGAATCAGCTTATTCACCTTCAGCCCTTTGCATGGGCAGCTTCCTTGGCCAAAAACACTGTCCTACTTGTCCCTTCAAAACTTAGTTCAGATTTGCCTGTGGGAAGTCTTTGACACCTTTCACCTACCCCCAACACTCCCCTCCACACTAGCAGAATTCCTCCTTGGAAGTCTCTAACATCCTGTGGTAACCTCAAACACAACTGTAAGGCCCAGAGTTTCTGTGTTTGCACTTCTCCTTCCAGAATACAAGTTCCTTGACCACAGAGGCCTGCCCTTTAAAGAACCTACTATGGGCCGAGCACTGCTGCAGGAACCAGAAAACAAAGTGCAAGGGACACAAAGTCTCTGATGTCTTGGAGCTTGCAGTCTAGAGCAGTCACTCAAACAATTAACAAATATTTTCAGATAGAGGCAATTGCTATAAAGATAATGAAATGGGGGTGGTGCCTGTGGCTCAAAGGAGTAGGGCACTGGCTCCATATGCCAGAGGTGGAGGGTTCAAACCCAGCCCCGGCCAAAAACAGCAAAAAAAAAAAAAAAAAGATAATGAAATGGGATAGTGTACTAAAGAGCAGAAACTGAAGGAAGCATAATACTATAAAGTGGTCCAATCACAGCAGAAAACTGAGGAGCCAGCAATGTCTGGGAATAGCAAAGGGCGTGATTGTTCAATGCCAAGGGAAAGTAAGAGCTCATAAATATTTGTTGAAGGAAGGAAGGAATTGGTTGGGATCTAGTTCAAAGATGTAAAGGTGAGGCAACCTCCTCCCATATAGAAACCAGGAGTACAGTAACTTTTCAGTCTGAATATAAGAAAGAAAAAAGCACCAAAATTATTAGGTCTATTTCAGACTTGGGGCCTTGAGAGGGGTGGTCAGAACTGAGGGTCTTAGGGCTAAACAGGTTTTCATAAGCTAACATTTCTTGAAGAAAGTTTCATAAACACTGGACTAGACCCTGGCTGGAGTTGCCAGGAAATTTCAGTTTGGGAAATACTGCTCTCCCAACCCCCACACCACCAGTCCCCGGGCGCACTCACAATGTACATTAGCATATTAAAACCTCTGAATATCTTCGCATTAGGAAAACCTGGTTAACTTTTATTTTCCAAATTAGTTTGATCATATGCTTTTGTTTTGTTTTGTTTGAACACAACACTGTCTTAATACTGTGAGCCAGTATTTTGTAAAATACACTTTGGGAAGCTCTGGTCTAAATCTTTCTCCACAAGCCACAAGCCTCACTGAGATAATTTCTACCTTCCTGTTCCGTTCTGCTCAGTGGAAGCATTAAAATAAATAAGATGATAGGATTTTTGTTTTGTTTTGTTTGAGACAGAGTCTCATTTTGTCGACCTCAGTAGAGTGATATGGCGTCATAGCTCACAGCAACCTCAAACTCCTGGGCTCAAGCGATTCTCTTGCCTCAGCCTCCCGAGTAGCTGGGACTAGAGACTGTATCTTTTTGAAAAGATATAATAGTTTGGTGTGCATAGGTACAAGGTGCAAGAGTCTCTGTAAATCTAATTTCACCACATTTATGCACCTTAAAATAATTTCCACACAAAATGGTTAATACATGTAGAGATAAATAGGTCTAAATATATACTAAAATAAATTCTATGAAAAAAGAAATTTAATTACTAAAGGTTAAAATCCAATTTGAATGCCTTTTTATGCACTACAGATTAATTAGATTTTTAAAATTAAAATTAATAATTTCTGCTCAACCAAGTGCAAAACAAATTAAGTTTATTCATCACAAATCTATCTTATTTTGATTACAGCCATTTTAAATGGCAGAACTATTAGGTGCTGCAAGATTAATTTTTAAAAATCAAATACAGTAGAATCCATAATAATATAGATACTTAACAGAGAGAAAAAAATCCATGTCAGAGGCTAATTAATACCACTGACACTTGCCCTGTAGCTAAAAATAAGATAAATGACAAGTTTCTCCACTATTAGGCTATTTTATAATAAATTTAAAGTTCATTTGGGAAATTGACTTTACGCTTTTTTTATTAGAATAAATCTAACCATACAAGATGGTTGTTCTAACCACTTAAAAATGTTAAATTTCAATCATAAAGTTCACATACATATTATTAGGATATACAGAACCCACTTCCTAGCTAGTTTCGATGATAGCCATCCTTGTCACATAACTCTTCATAACTTCCATTTTTTAAATACCTTCAAAATTATGAGTCATCTCAAATAAAGTTACCTCCAAATAAGCCACAGAGAGAATGAATGCTAATAGTGTAGCAGCAACAAATGTTAATAGTGTAACTTATTCTAAAGCCAAGTTTTCTTTGGTAAATATCAGACACTTTGGCCTGGCTTGCCTGTAATCCCAGCACCCTGGGAGGCCCAGTGGGGAGGATCACTTGAGACCAGGAATTTCAGGCTAGCCTGGGCAACACACAGAAACTCCATCTCTCAACCTCTGTCCCCTACCCTATCTCTACAAAATAAATAAATAAATAAATAAATAAACAAATAAATAAATAAAAATTAGCCAGGCTTGGTGGCTTGAGCCTATAGTCGCAGCTATTTGGGACGCTGAAGTGGGAGAAATGCTTGAGCCCAGGAGTTGAAGGCTGTAGTAAGTGTGATCATGCCAGTGCACCCCAATCTGGGCAAGAGAACAAAACTTTATCTCTTAAAAAAAATAAAAATCATTTGTTACACTCTCCAAACTCATCTTCAAAATACAAAAAGCAGCTTAATTGTTCAGCTGATTAATATACATCTAATAAAAAGATCAACATCACTGCTGATTAGAATTGACCTAAATTCCCTCCCAAAATTGATTTATGCAAGCCTCCATCAAATTTCACTTTTAAAAGTTGCCCTCTTATTTGGCTTATAATAGTCAATTCAAAATTATTACTAAGCATTTAATCATATTTTAATACATACTTGACTGGTTTTAGTATTTTATACTTATTCTTTTTTTTTTTTTTTTTTTTTTTTGAGACAAAGTCTCACTTTGTTGCCCTAGGTAGAGTGCTGTGGTGTTATAGCTCACAGCAACCTCAAACTCTTGGGCTTACATGATTCTTTTGCCTCAGGTTCCCAAAGAGCTGGGACTACAGCAACTGCCACAATGCCCAACTATATACCTATTCTTTATAAAGTATAATACTTTAGCACTTATTTTAGTAATATCTGACACTTTTCTTTTCTTTTTTTTTCTTTTTTGTGGGTTTCTTATTTTTATTTTTATTTTTTGTAAATCACTCAGGCCAAATGTCAAGGGAGAATAAATAAGAAAATGTTCAGGCTTGGCGCCTGTGGCTCAAGTGGCTAAGGCGCCAGCCACATACACCTAAGGTGGCAGGTTCGAATCCCCAGCCTGGGCCTGCCAAACAACAATGATGGCTGCAACCAAAAAATGGCCAGGCGCTGTGGCAGGCGCCTGTAGTCCCAGCTACTTGGGAAGCTGAGGCAGGAGACTCGCTTGAGCCCAGGAGTTGGAGGTTGCTGTGAGCTGTGATGCCATGGCACTCTACCCAGGGGGATAGCTTGAGGCTCCATCTCAAAAAAAAAAAAAAAAAAAGAAAAGAAAATGTTCAACTAAGAATCTCTCATAACTGGTTAAATATCATACCCATAATATGTGATGGAATACCATGGACCTATTAAAACTCACATTGTATGGGGAGAGAATGGTCTTAACAATAAATGATAATGGATTGATTAGATGTACATATGAAAAAGAACTGTGACTTCTACTTCAACTATACATAAAAATCAATTTTAGAGGTATTATAGATCTAAATGTGATAGGTCAAATAACATGACTTTTAGAATAAAACATAAGAGACTATTTTCACATCCTTAAAAGAGGCAAAAGATTTCTCAAACAGCACACAGAAAGCATTAATTATTAAAAAGAAAATATTGATTAGGCTCGGCGCCTATAGCTCAACCAGCTAAGGTACCAGCCACGTACACCTAAGGTGGCGGGTTCGAATCCCCAGCCTGGACCCACCAAACAACAATGACAGCTGCAACCAAAAAATACCTGGGCATTGTGGTGGGCGCCTGTGGTCCCAGCTACTTGGGAGGCAGAGGCAGGAGACTCGCTTGAGCCCAGGAGTTGGAGGTTGCTGTGAGCTATAATGCCACGGCACTCTACCCAGGGGGACAGCTTGAGGCTCTGTCTCAAAATAAATAAATAAATTAATTAATTAATTAATTAAATAAATAAAATAAAATTAAGAACTTCTATTACATGAGAAGTCACTACTAAGAGTGAAAAGTCAAGCCGTAGAGTAGGAAAAGATGTTTCCACTACATATCTGGCAAAGGACTCATCCAGAATATATGAAAAACTCCTCTCAGTCAATATGAAAAATAGACGACATAAATTTCAGCAGGTATTTTACAAAACAAGATATCCAAATGACTAAAAAGCATACGAAATGAAATTACAGCCACAATGGGAACTACTACCCACCCACAAAAGTAACCAAAATTTGCCTCAATTTCCTTAATTTCCTA
Organism: Galago senegalensis; assembly: GCA_963575145.1. Taxonomy (NCBI): domain Eukaryota; kingdom Metazoa; phylum Chordata; class Mammalia; order Primates; family Galagidae; genus Galago; species Galago senegalensis. The sequence continues at coordinate 1,777 of CAUYTI010160917.1, read as the reverse complement.
TCATCATTATAAATTTTTTTTTTTTTTTTTTTGCAATTGGCCAGGGCTGCAGCATATGGGGCCGGTGCCTTACTCTTTTGAGCCACAGGCGCCACCCCATCATTGTAATTTTTTAAAGACCTATATATATTATCAATATGTTCCTGTAGAGTTTATACAAAAGGAACAAATGTATGCACCTTGTCTGTCTAGGTGAAAGAATAATTTCAAGCAATTTTCTTCATTGGCTTGGCTTTTTTAGACTGAAAATACAAAGTATTGGCTAGAATGTGGAAGATGGCTTGATACCTATAGCTCAGTGATTAGGGTGCCAGCCACATACATCAGAGCTGGCGTGTTTGAACCATTTGTCAACAATGACAATAATAACAAAAAAATAGCTGGGCGTCGTTGCAGGTTCCTGTAGTCCCAGCACCTTGGGAGGCTGAGGCAAGAGAAACACCTATGCCCAAGAGTTTGAGGTTGCTGTGAGCTGGAACTTCACAGCACTCTACCAAGGGCAACAAAGTGAGACTGTATCAAAAAAAAAAAAAAAAGGAGTGTAAAATTGGTATAGCTACTCTGTAAAATATTTGGCATTATCTATTAAAACTAAACATATGGTTAATCTAAAATAACCAGATGTCCAGGAGGAGGAAGCAAAAGGAAATGAGCATATGTTTACCATATAACCTAGCACTCTTTTTCGTTTTTCTTTTTCTTGTTTTTTTTTTTTTGTTTGAGACAGAGTCTCACTATCTTGTCCTCCATAGAGTGCCACGGTTTCATACCTCACAGCAAACTCAAACTCTTGGGCTGCAGTGATTCTCTTGCCTCAGCCTGCCAAGTAGCTGGGACTATAGGTGCTCACCTTAAAACTTGGCTATTTTCTTTTTTTTTAGAGACAGTGTCTTTCTCTTGCTCAGGCTGGTCTCAAACTCCAGCCCTACAGCTGGAGGTCTCCCATCTTGGCCTCCCAGAGTGCTAGGATTACAGGCGTAAGCCACCCACCCAGCCTAGCGCTCCCTTTCCTAGGAGAGAAAGGAGTGCATTAGCTCCACTAGAAGATATGTATAAAGATGTTCAATGACTCAGGATGGGCAAATAACACAAGTGCTTATTAAAAATGGAATGGTTAAATAAATTGCAATGTATTCACACAATGCAATACTAAATAACAGTGAAAAACCATAATAATAAGAAGTTAGACCAGGCTCAGCGCCTGTAGCTCAGTGGCTAGGGCACTGGCCACATACACCAGGGCTGGCAGGTTCAAACCCAGCCCAGGCCTACCAAACAATAATGATAACCTCAACAACAACAACAAGATAGCTGGGTGTTGTGGCAGGCACCTGTAATCCCAGCTACTTGGGAGGCTGAGGCAAGAGAATCCCTTAAGCCCAAGAATTTGAGGTTACTGTGAACTGTGACACCCTAGCACTCTACCGAGGGCGACATAGTGAGACTCTGACAAAAAAAATTTAAAAAAAAGAAGCTAGACCAGAAAACCCCTCATGCTACACACTGTATGGTTTCATTACTATATAGTCCAAAACCAGAGAGGAGATATCTATGCTTTTTTTTTTTTTTAGTGCCACAATACAATACAATAGGTCTAGCTCAGTGGTTCTCAACCTGTGGGTTGCAACCCCCTTTTTTTTTTTTTTTTTTGAGACAGAGCCTCGAGCTGTCCCCCTGGGTAGAGTGCTGTGGCATTACAGCTCATAGCAACCTCCAACTCCTGGGCTCAAGCAAGTCTCTTGCCTCTGCCTCCCAAGTAGCTGGGACCACAGGCGCC
>CAUYTI010160916.1:0-48041 GCA_963575145.1 Galago senegalensis | reverse complement strand
TCACACCCATGCAGGGGGAATTTGTATCTTTTGTATTTACTTGGATTTGGAGATATTCTCCTCAGTAAAGTATCTCAAGAATGTAAAAGCAACGGAGTTTCTATTCGATCCACGAATGGATCAATAAACTGTGGTATATGTACACCATGGAATACTATGCAGCCATTAAGAAAGATGGAGACTTTACATCCTTCATGTTCACATGGATGGAGCTGGAGAATGTTCTTCTGAGCAAAGTATCACAAGAATGGAGAAAAAAGTATCCAATGTACACACCCCTATTATGAAACTAAGTTATACCTTTTATATGAAAGGTATAACCTAATAACAACCTAATGGAGAAGGGGGAAGGAGGGGGAAATAGGTGGAGGGAGGGGTTTCGAGGGCTCACTTCTGTGGTTCATCTTACAAGGGTACAAGTGAATCTTTCTATGAGTAGATTATGAACGTTTTAACACAATAACTAAGAAAATTACGTGAAGGCTATGTTAACCAGTTTGATGGAAGTGTTTCGGATTGTTTGTGAAAACCCCACACAGTACCCTAGAAGTGCATTAATGTACAGAGTTACTCTTCAATAAAAAGGAAAAAAAAAGACCTAATGTTTCTTAATAATTACCTTAGAAATTAAAATAAAATCATCAAAAATCCTCTTATAGAGGCATTGCGACAGTTGTGAACAGCAATAATTTTAGTTACTTTTGCTTCTTTGGGTTCACAAATCAAAGACATGCCGAGTAAAATGAGATGTGGTTAAAGCTGAGCAAATTTTCCACAGTCCCTGGAAGCCAAGGTGTTCCATAGTTATAACAAAGCCAATAATATAAGGGTCGCCACATATATATGTTGGGCACTTGCTTTGAGCTGAGTAACATGTCATAGCAACCCTGAAAGGCAAGAATTTCATCCTGTTTTACAAATGCAGAAACTTGGTTTAGAGAGGCATAGTACCTTACTTAAGGTCGCCTGACCAATAAGTTCAAGAGGAAAAATTTGTCTTTTTTTTATGCTCAATCCCCTGTTATCTTTTCATTAATCTTATCCCAGAAGGTGGGAAAAGAATGCATCATCTCTATCTAAAAAACTAATCAAATAATTTGTTTCTTTTATAAAAGCAAACAAATAAAACGTGCCTCCGGTAACTTACTGATTTCTCTACCAAGTTCCTGAGAGTAAAAGAACAGTGTGTCACTGCTCTTCTATGAGGGAGGTTGTACTGAATAATGGTTAGGCACGTAGGCATGGGGTCCAGATTGCCTGAAAACAAGTGTGGGTACCACCCCTTACTAGCTGCGTCATGTTGGACAACTTACTTAACCTCTCTGTGCTTTAGCTGCCATATTTGTAAAATGGGCATCATAAGGGTTCTTAACTTACAAGGTTATTGTAAGGACTGGATGAGTCGAACTCATGCATACACATTAAATATTCGATAAATGTCAAATAAATCAAAAGTTTTATGGATATCAACTATTGTACAAACAGGGGTAGAAATGTCAGCCATGAGTTGAAGATTCCCATCTCAATGTTCTCACCTTATTTCCTACTCCCGCACACATGCTTTGTTTTACAAATGTATCTTTGTTCAATTTTCTTCTTTCTTGTTGCATCATCTCGGTCATTTTAATCCAAAACAGTAGAAACAGTTTTTCAGAATACTTTTGCCTCTCGTCAGCTAGCTACATGAGACAGAGACTGCCAATTGCCTTTGGAAGGCACCAGGGTGTTTTCTGAGTATGATCTCAACCTGGACACTGGATGGCAGAGCAGCACCTCGTGGCCCAGAACAATCACTCACCAGGTGAGCTGGCTGCTTGAGGGAATTTTAGGCGTCTGATCTTCATAGGCACCGCTTCCCAAACCACAGCATGCGCTGTTTTAGTGACATGATGACCCTGCTCCAGAGCACAAACACACAGAGGATGCCTCTGTTTGGAGGATGGTCCTGTCCAGCTGTTACGGGAGTGAGACACCATAGGAAATGGTGAAGTTAAAATTATTAGATCTTTTGCTCCAGGTGAGTCACAATTTAAGTGTAAGCGACAATGAAAATTCAAACAGACCGTCATTTAAGAAATTTGTTTTATGAAAGAACTAGGATTTCACATCCATTTGGCACATTCTCAGCTAAACTGACCTAATATATTTCCAGGAATATGTCAATTAAAAATAAGCCCTTTAGAGGGAGAGAGGGAGTGCAGATTCCAGGATAATAAATACCAGGGGGCTATGGGGGGTGGGGATCAGAATATTGGCTTCCAGCTGGCACAGCAGAGGTGGTTTTAATTGAGAAAAATAAAAACTGGGCTCAGGCAGCCGTTCAGTAGAGTCATACTGCCACCCTGCAGCCTCCTAGACCAGTAAGCCTCAAAACTCAGCCTTCAGCATTCTGGGGCAACTGTGGCGCCTCCTGATGCTGCAGGAGCCTCCTCCTCTGCCTGTGTTTTCTCTGTGGAGTCAGCTGCTTATCTACATTGAAGGAAATCACTTATTTTTTCCATCCAGGATTTGAAGGCTATGTTATGTGCCTCTTAACTGGAAGTATAAAGTTTATCAAGAGCAGAAAATAGGAGAGCTGGGCATCAAAACGTGGCCTGATCACATCACTCGTGCTCAGCAGTTCCCAAGATGTGCACGCTCCTTAATCTACAGCCATCTGAGCAAGGAGGAAGAATCTGAAGCAAGCGATCATAAGGAAACCTCCCAGACACACACACCATTTGATTTTAAGACTGCTAACTCACTTTCTTAGGTAGCACGGCCTCTGCTGGGCCTCCCCTCTTCAACCTCACCATCTGCCAGCAGGGTTTTAAGGCAGAGTCTGTTTGGGATCTTTGTTTTTCTACTTACCCACTTAACGCATTTGCATTTATTTTAGAGACAAGAATAAAAGTTAAATTTTATCTTAGCCCGTGCTATTTTGAAATCCAGCATCTGGCTGGCTGAAAAAAGGCTATGGTACCATTTTGTTTTATAACTTAGAAGGTGCTGAACTCCATTAGGAGGGAATTAAATCCTCCCGGGGCATTTTTCTGGCGCCGTCCTCTGAGAAATCATCACCCTTCGCGCTCTGCCTCATTTTCCACCAGAATCGCTCTTCCCCAAATGAAGTGAAGGAAACTCAAAAAGCAGTGTGACGGAAACAAAGACTCCAATCTGCAGAGGGGACCATAATCTCATTGTGTCAGTCGGAAACTCTGAATTGAATCTGCTGGCTAAATTCCCTCTGTAATTCTGTCACACACATCTGCAGCTCGGCGCGCCTGTATCATTGTCCGTCCACCATTCAAGCGCCTTGCGTCTGGCTACAGCTTTAGTCTTTCCTTTCTTCTCCTTCCATCTTTATTTCCCTGTTTTCTTTTTCTTTCTCTTTCTCCCCCCTGCGTCTTTTCATCTCCTGGCAGCTGTTTCCCCTCACCTCTCGCATCTGAAAGGACTGGGTGTATAGTTGCAGGACACCTCATGGGGCTCCAGTAGAAATGGTCTTGTTTACCATCTCAAAGAAACCCGGGCTTGTCAATAGAACACACATAATGATGGCAATGATGTTGGAAGCCTCCGCACACTGACCATGTGGATTCCGAGGATGGAAGGCACCTGAGGCGTCCAAAAATGTTCCCCTTTAGTGCTGAATAATATCATTTCTATTCACTTCTCAACTGCCTACACTTAATTTCCAGAAGCATTCTGCTCCGTTTTGCAACTTGGTTCCTTAATGGGTTGGGGACAGAGATAGCTTTTGTGCAGAAAACTGTGTCTATGGGCTGTGCTGCAAGGCATGATGGTCTCCTTGCACTTTTTTTTTTTTTGCATTGGAAAGCGGTATAATCCTCTGGACCTGGGTGTCTTTAGGAGGCAGATTCCTCACGGTCCAGGGCTGAGCTGAGGGGCCCTCATGCTGCCTGCCAGAGCCAGCTCAGGCTGCTTCTCGGGAGGAGACAGGACACTTTCCTCTGTAACAAGATAAGGCGGCCAAGCTGTATCTCCTCAAACAGGCTTTATTTTGCTGCTGTTGCCCTCTCCCCTCCCAGCCCCTCCCTCAGGTCTGTCCCTGTGCCCTCCTGAGAAGCACAGGAGCTTCCTAGCTGCGTCTCCCTCGCTGTGAATTAGAGCCGCCCTGCTGTCTGGCCGCTGGAGAGGGAGAAGGTGAACTGCAGGCCGGCCAGGCTATTTCCTGCGCTGTTTATGCTGATCGGAGCCCTGATGAGAGAGGAATTTTATCATATTCCAAATCATCATCCAGAAAGGGAGAGATTCTGTTAATTTTATTGATGGCAAATATTGATTTTTCTTTACATAGCCCTGCCTTCTTTTGATACAGTAATTTTGCCTGACTATTGTAATCCCTACCTGAAGTCATTCACCTAAGCCAGAATGTGAACCCTAAGGCAGCAAACGTGTATTGACATTCCTACATGTAGATTTCTAGTAAGAGAAAAGGTTAGGGTTTAACCACTGACCTTGCACAGCCTTTATCAGTCTTTATCCTCAGTGAGTATAATTTTAATCTACTAAAAATTAAGAAAGTTTCCTCCATTACGACTTATATGCAGTTTAAGTTACAATAAAATTTTTAAAATAGATACAGGATCTACTAAAACATTGTATTGAATTAAAATAGTCACAAGCTAGGGGTGTGAAATCATGAGGAAATGTTTCCAGCAATTTACAGTTTTCTCTATTTCTTTAGGAGAGGAAGCAAGGAGCAATGGATGTACAAATATGTTTTTTCCTTTCCAAGAATTTCTATTTATTGTATTTTAATGTAGCAGTTTGCTCATTCATCACAAAAGTAGATCAGTAACTATCTCGCTTTAATTTCAGATATCCAAAATTGTGTAACAGCTATGCTGTTTGCTTCCAATTTTGCCTAGAAAGTATGCAATTATTTTCAGTAGTCAAAGTAGATGAGAACAAACCGTCTATAAACCACCACGCAATCCTAAATCTTAGCATCTTCTGGCTGTGCTGTAAAACTCTATTACCACCTTCTCAAAGGGTTAATGGCGCCACTATCCGAGGGACAATTCATTCTCCTGCTAAACGCAATGACAAATAACCATTATTCTTTCCAACTGCACTGATAATCGGGACAGCTTAAACATTTTCGCCAGTATAAGTGAAACCATTAATCCTCTTGGATTTCATGATAAGTGGTGACTGTGAAATAATGACTGTGTCATTGTAGGCAAGAAAAAATGTTAACAATTAAAACAAGTTAGCCATTATCTTACCGGGTACTGAATCGCTTTCACATTTCATTTGCAATATTGTAAATGATATGTACCTTATTAAAAAGCTCTTATTACCTAAGAAACCTAATTAGTCAAAAATTCTCAGTCACCACTATAATTTTCTAATGATATAAATGCTACGGCGGGTATTCTGATGCAGGGAATGTTTTCTGTTTATCCATTAAAGATCTGCAATATGCAACTGTTTCCACAGAACTATCATAAAGAATAGGCATAATTCAGTTTTTTCTAGATATAATTATGTTTTATTTTAAGTGATCCACCTGGCTATTATTGAATAAAATGCAAAATCTCTCCTTCGCTAACAGTGTATTTAAGCCAAACATTAAGCTTTCTGCCAAAAGATGATAAAAGTCCAGGAAAATAGCAATTACAATTTTATACTGCTTTGGAGATTTCTTTTTCCTCCTCACGTTCAACCTTTAAGCTTCTTATAAATGAGACTGATGGACTGACCCATGAGACTGAGTACCCCTACATTGCTTCTGTTTCTCAAAGGGAATATCCAAGATCAAGTTCAAATTCAATAGCTTTCTTCTCTAGTCTTATACCATGATAAAACTAATATCAACATCTCTGTGGAAAGAGTAAGAAAACACACATTATTACATATCTAGATGTTGCCTACATATTTCTTAGAATGAAGTAACCGTTGACAGTCAAGATAATTCTATATACAAACACAATGAAAAATTTTTTTCCTTTAAAAATTACATGAGGAAAAGAGGAATGCATGAAATATGTAGATTCGCAATGGTACACAGCAAAACACACTAGCTTATCTAATACTGAAATGACTCATGTCAAGCACTGAGGCTTCTTGTCATTTGTAAGTGTTCAATAAACGTTAGCGATATCAGAATCATCATTATAACAGATTACTCCAGTAACACCCCATAGAGTATGTAAGCCTATGTATGAATGTGTAATAGACATAAATGGACTTTCCTGAGTAAAAGGTGTCATAATGGAAGTGACAGAAACCAATGGCCTTCTTTCCAGAGACAAATTCTGTGAGTTTGAGTCTTACTTGCCACCATACAAAATCTCTTAATCATGCCTTACTTCCTCTTTCAGTTTAAATTGCTTATTTCATGCATCCTTGGGTGCTCAGCTCTGTGCTGGGCACTAGACAGAGGGAAGAAGAAAAAGAAAGCCTCACATACAACCCCTACCCTCAGCAAATTTTTGTTTATCTAGTGGAGATTGTACTGGGCATCTTGCTTTTTAAGATTATATAAAATTGTACGTAGGCATTTTTAAATTACATACTTTTTAAAAATCCTGTATCGAATAGCTAGATTCATTTAAAGAAACAGCAGAAAGGCTGGAGAAGGTGAATGGAGAACGAAGGTGGGTGGAAGGAGGAGGAAGCAAAGCCTTGGAAGAGGAGGGAAGGACGGGGGCCAGGGGGACCCAGGGAGAGGGAAGGCCCTTGAGCAGCAAGCTCTATGCTGGGTGTGTGTGCATGTGCTACCTCATGCGGTCCAAGAACGCTGGAAGACAGTATTGTTGCCCCATTTTACAAATGAAAGTCAATGCCAGCACTGTTCTGTTTATATTTGAAATGTATTTTGAAAGTAGTCAGTAACTTGAACTTATTTCTTCCAACTGAAGCAGTGCTAAGGCAATGCCAGCAATTAAGTTCAAATCCAACAAGGGCCCTCCAGATAGATAAACCTACAAGGAGCCCCAGGAGTTAAGAATGGATGTGACCACCCTTGCCTGGAGGTTCTGCCGTTTTCTCATAAGTAAGGGGTCTGGAGCTTCGGCCTTGAACAATGCTGATGCGAGTGCTCATGAATTTGATACCCCAGTTTCCTGCTTTCTTTCCATCCATCAGCATCAGGATGGGCTACCTGCTTCCCTACGAAGAGTCACAATGCCTAAAGCAGGGTAGAAAGACAACAACTTGAAAAACATATATACCATATATAAAACATGCATACACATTATACAAAATGTGTAAGCTAGAAATACCATATAACAACATGGAAGAGAAGAAAATAATTATACCAAGCACTCTTGGCTAAGGAAAACTACACAGAACAAATACACCTCGGCTTCTGGATCACACTTTCCTCTGTCCAGGCTGAAAACAAGATTTCCCTAAGGCAGCTCCGCTCTCCTGTCCCCTAAGACGGAGAAGATGATAGTTTGGTATTTTCTGAAGGAACTGTAGGGGAGAAAAGTCTCTCTTGCCTCTCTCCCTTTCTTCTCCTTCTTCATTTAGAATAATGGCAGGGATGTTGTCTTCAAGGACTTGAAAGACTGTTGCCACTGAAGTAAACATCATCCATGTTCACAAACTGTTCACACAGGCCGGGACATTCGCGATAAGAATGCAATGGGAAGGGAAGTGACTATGAAACCAACTGTTCTCCAAAATTCCTGTACAGCTTTGACCTCCCTTCCCCCAGGTGACTGTATTTGGATGTTTAAAGATGTGACTAAGGTCGAGTGAGGTCATAGAGCGGCCTTCGTCCTCAGGAGAGGAAGCAACACACAGCTGGAGGAGGAGCAGGTGAGGACCCCGCAGGAAGACCCCACCTGCAAGCCGAGGAGAGAGCCCTCAGAAAAAGCCGGTCCTGCTGGCACTTCAGTCTGGATTTCACACAAAAATAGTGTGTTCCTCGGCTTCCCTTTCTGCCGATGTTAACCAGCAGGCAGCAAACGCAGACACCAGTGGAGCTTGAGGAATGACGAGTTACACATAATTTACAGGGATTCTTCATGATGATAACTTGTCAGAGTTTCACATACATCAATGTGCATCAGAGACCCTGATATGGGGATATCATTGACAGAGCTTTCCAAGTTTAAAGAGATAGCCTGTTAGGGGACCATTTTAGGGTCCTTGCTTCCCTTCTGATACAATCTGGCACCCTTGCTATGCTGGCATGAAGAACAGTTTCAGAATAGTTACTTTGATTTTTCTCCCCCAGGCTGGTCTCAACCATCATGGAAACCTGATCTGGGAATTTCTCCTTAAAAGAGTGAGACAAAGGAAATGAAAGGGATATGAGTACAATTCCAGATAGTTCTGCAAGGAGGAAGCCACCTTGGAATCAGAAAGGCGTAGGTTTGACTGACTGCATCACCATTTGTATGTGCAACCCCCAATGCTGTGTAATTGAACACGTGATTGAGACTTGGCGTTTCTTATGTATAAAACCAGGATGATAATTCCCTGGTAATGTTAAGTGCTCAAGAAATGGGGACTTCATTGAGAAGGCAGGCGTAGCCAATAATCAAGGACCACAGGGCAGCCCAAGGGGACCTGCTATTCCTGGCGTCTACTCCCTGCACACACCTTACCTGTTTTAAAGTCATGAGCGTTCTGAAGTCAGAAATGTAGGTCAGTTCTTGTAAAAGAAGGTATGTACCTGTGAGGCTGCAGGCATTTCTGATGAGCTGACCAATGGCCACACATGGAAGCTGTTGATTACATACACACTTTCCTCCCTAACCTGCCACCTACAGTTTTCTTTGCCTGGAACCATCTTTTCCTTGTTCCCTTCTGTCCCACAACTTTCCATCCTGGTTCCACATCTCAGCTCAAGCATCACCTCCTCTCTGAAGGACTCCCTGACTCTTCAGGATTTAGTCACTGCCAGTCTCCTGCTCTACTCCCATCCAGGGCCCCTCATGAACACAGTCATCTCACCAAAGCTTCGTCCCCCGTGTGTCCCCCAAAGCCAGACCCAGACACACACAGCCAGGAACCCAGGGCACTGTGCCTCGTGCTGTGGGTCCTCGGGCTTTAACATGCGGTCTAAGGCACTGGGCAGATACCGCGGCCTCATTTTTGTCTTTGTTGTGATTTGCAGTTGGTTTCTTGTTTTTCGTGTTCTGGAGGGTTTGCTTTTGAGTATGTAAATCATGTACATGGTTTCTAAATCAAAACTATCAAGAGATATTTGTTGAAAGAACATATAAAATAATCACTGCTTTCAAACCTCAAACTGGAACTCATCATTTTTTTCTGATTGTATCCGTATAGCTGTATAAATGTCTTCCAAATCTATACATATTAAACCAGAGTTAGTTATGTGTTTAATGAAAGTCTCTCATTAAAAAAGGGGAAATTGTACAAAATCAGACCTATCTCAGCTTCAGGTCACCTGTGCTTACATCCCTCTGTCTTACGTGACACAACCTGGTTCTGACATTGCCACCACATTCGTGCCACCTTCTCCTATTATCTGAAAGGCTGTAATGGGGTCCTGCCTCAAATAGAACTTGAGCACATCGACCTTTCTAAAGGAAGCTGGTCGTGGGTGTTAATCGAATCAGATGCTTCCCTGATATCCACCTTCACCATGAAACCATTTTCCTTAGACACGTCGTAATTTAAGGGGTCTGAGATCATGCACAAGTCTAGGCATAAATCCTCCCAATAACGGCTTTATCCCTGGGGAATCTCGGCAGCGTTTCCTTGGAAATGCTTCTCCTTTTCTTCCCACCCACAAGAGACCTGGCAGTGCCTGCTTTGGGGAACCATGGCTTTTAGGTCCACCTGGACACTGCAGATTCTACAGACTGCCTCCTCCAGGGCCCCATGGCCTTCGTCATCCTGGGAGCAGAGAGTTCGTCCTGTAAGGCCACATGGTGGCTCCAGTTCCAACTGGCATTAATCACACGGGCACATGGCCCTGTACCTGCTATGGTGGTAGTTATTGTCCAAATGAGCAGAACCATACCTGAGAAATGTCCCACGTTTTAAATCATCACAGTTCTCTTTTGATTCCTTCAGAATCATTTTTCAGGAGAAAGGTTTATCGTATTCCCCTTTCTAGTTTTAATCTCATACACATAACCCCTCCAGGGAATTTACCATTTCTTATATAAGCACACTGATTTAGAGATAACAAAATGCTTTCAAATAACACCCTTCGTGGAATGCTCATAACTGTACAGGAGAAAGGATTCCATTGCCAAAGAAACCAAGATTTAGAGAGATTAGGATTATTTGTTCAAAATCATATAGTTGGTGAAGGGTGAAACTTTATTGCAAACTTAGCATTTTAAATTCCAATTCTGGTTTTCTTATTACTGAGTGCTTTTGTTTACTTTTCAGATAGAATTCAAGGCTGAAATGCAGAAGAATATTGAGGGAGACTTTTGCTGGATGGTAATCCCAGTGAATTGATTGCTTTGGGAATATCTACCATGATACTTTTTTTAAAATTTCAGATTAATATGAGGGTACAAACATTTAGGTTACAATGTTCACGTTTGTTAAGTAAGGTCTCTGTTGTAGTTGTGCCCCTCACCCAGGAGGTGTGCCCTCACCCTCACATTGTGCCCATTAAGTGGGAACACACCAATTCCCTCCTTCCTCCTCTCTTCCCCCCTCTCTCCTCGCCCCTTCCCCAGCTTGAATTGAACTGAGTTTTTCTCAGTGTGGGGATGTATTAGTTCACCTACAGGCTTTATATTAGTATTGCATACATTAGATTCAATAATTGCAATTCAATTCAATGCTTGCTTTTCCATTTTTGTGATACTTTACTACAGAGAATGTTCTCCAATTCTATCCATGTTAATACAAAAGACGTAAAGCATCCATCTTTCTTTATGGCTGAATAGTACTCCATGGTATACACACACCATAACTTATTAACCCACTCATGGGTTGATAGCTACTTGGACTGATGTAAATTCAGTTGTGATAAATAGTGCAAATGCCCTTAGGATAAAATAATTTTTTTTCTTCTGGGTAGATGCCTAGTCATGGGACTGCATCATCAAACAGAAGGTTTAGCTTGAGTTCTTTGAGGATTCTCCATACTTCTGTCCAGAGAGACTGTATTAGTTTGCAGGCCCACCAACAGTGTAGAAGTGTTCCCTTCTCTCCATATCCACACCAGCATCTGCAGCTTTGGGCTTTTGTGATGTGGGCCATTCTCAAAGGGGTTTTGACCTGCATTTCTCTGATGATTAGGGATGATGATGCTTTAATGGACCTGTGAAATGAAGATTACAGTTGCTGTTTTTGCTTATCTGATAACTTGCTTACTGAAACTCTCAATTAGTCTAGGTAGCTAAAATCTTCAGACTCTGGCAGCGAAGTAAGCATTGACTATACGGCCTTCCTGCCAAGGATGTGTCAGGTTCTGAGGATAAATAAGAGGCTATGTACAATCACACATGTGTCTAGAATTGCTTCTATGCCTGGACAGAGTCAACAAAATACATGTACGAGGTCTGACAATGATGTTCACAAACTCATCCTAGAAAAAGTGCTGCACCCCTACCTCCTTGCTGAATGTCACTGTGGCCATCTTCAGTGGGCTCCCCGTGGCTATTGGGTCGCTGTAGTGACATTCAGCAACGGGTGTGTAGCATTTTTTTCTAGGATGAGTTGTAAACTTATTTATCAACATAGAAAGGGCTTCACTCTAAAGAACTTGAACCTATAACCATTTGGAAAATTCAGTGGGAGAGAAAAAGAGGAGGCATTTCAATTCTTGAAGTACCCAAAGGAAAATTTTGTTGGGCTTTTCCTAATTCACCCCCTGCTAGCCCTGAATTATGTTCAATTCAACTTGCTTTGGTCTTTCTTATTTATTAAGAGTCTTATATTCCTGTATTACTTTCCTTAAGGCTGGACTCCTCAAAGAACAAGTAGCAATTCATGCAAAAGCGGCCCCAGGAAGGCGAGTACTTGAGGGCAGGACATTTAACGGCAGCCCTGGCGATGTGAATTGTAAACTGAGGTGTTGCATCAGGATGCGTCCAAGGTGGGGGGCTGAAGAGTCAATCCTAGCTTTGCCTTTGAGTCCCAAGTTTATCAGAGCCTGCCCAAGGTCATTACTTCTGAGGTGACCACCTTGTAACTAAGGAGATGCTACAGGCGAGCGGGGCCTGTCGTGTTCCATCTACTCTCCAGGCCTCAGCCTGCGTCTGCAGGTGTTTCTCTGTATTGAATCTCCCTGGGGAATCCTTGGCTTCACAGCAAAAGCCGGCTGAAGTGAAAGTGATTTGATTTGGATCCTATTACAGGCACTTTACCTCTTCTATTTCCGTGATAATAGCAGATTGGAGTCGATTATTGTACTGGGAGGGGAGTTAATGTGATGTCGAGAAACATTGGGAGAACTGGCACAGGGAGAGAGGGAGAGATATAAAGTTTAGTGCAGATTGAAATCAGTGGTACAGGCCAGCGCAGCCACCAGTTAAGCATCCGCCTCCAGTCATTGTGTTTCGTAGAGTTGGAATGGTTTCTCTTATTGGTGCCGGGTAAGGGATAGAGAACACTGGCTACTCGGTGGTTTAATTGAAGCAACCTCTCCTGCCCTCTTCATCCTCTTGCTCTGTCCTCTGCGTTTCTCCCTGGGCTTTGCTGCCTGTCATTTGGCCCCGGAGCGGGCCTACAGCTCTTTTTCCAGGAAGGTAAAGAGTGCCATCATTGACTAACCCACCTGTGATGGTCACATGGCCACACACGGCACAAAGAAATCTCTGCTTATTTTAAACGACTTGCCTTGTGTTACTTCACAAAAGAGAAGCAAAACATTGAAAAACTTCCAAGCATTCCTGCCAGGGAAGCAGGCAGTATCTTCAGGGATGCTTGTCAGGCCTCTCTCCCTGTGGTCCCCAAACCATGTGTCCAGCATCTGAAGAGAGCAACCTTGGGTTAGAAAAACATGAAGACAGATAAGACATCCCTAAGAGAACGGAAGAACAACACTGGACCAGTCAAAGCCTGAATTTATCAAAAGCAAGTAAATCGCACAGTATAATTTATCCCTTGCATTATAATAACATATCACTATCATTATAATGATGACCACTATCAAATATATTTTGACTAAAGTTGTCACTTCTAAAAAGTGTCCCCCTTGTATTCCTGCTTCTAAATGTGTCATTCTAATGAGATGTATTAATGCATTTGAGGCTAGATTTTCATTTTCCTTACAGTTATGTAAAATAGACAGAGCAAAGTGCAGAGAGAATCTTTATTCACTTTTGCTTTTGTCTTGTTTAACTTTGAAATACAATACACAGATGATCACATTCCGTATGTCTGTAAAGTGTACACACCCAGATGCAGAGAGAGAGCTGTACCAGAACTCTGCAAACCACCCTTCTGCCCCCATCTCCATCAGCAAAGTTGGCCTCTGCCTTGACGTCAGACAGCACACTTTGGTTTTGTCTGCTTTCAAACATCAGTGGAATTATACAGTGTGCGTTGTTTTTTCGTATGTGGCTTTCTGTACACGCCATTCATACATATCGGGGCATATATTGTGGATTGTTTGTGGCTTTCTTACAATGTCTGCTGTGTGGAGATCCTGCAATTTATCCATTCTCATGTTTTGGCCTTTGGGGTATATCCAATTTATGGCCACTAGAAATAGTGCTGTCTTTGGGAAGACATATGTAAGCATTTCTTTTGGGTAAATTCTTAGCAGAAAACTGTTGGGTCACAAGGTAGGCACATGCTAGGTTTTAATACATGGTTAGTAGTTTAATACATAGTTAGATAACTGCTAACCAGTTATCCAAGGCACTCGTACCAGCCTTCACTCCTGCCCGGGTGCAGGGTGGAAAGCCTTGGTTGCTCCATTATGAACTGTATTTGCTGTGTTCTATTTTGGATTTAATTTACTCTTCCCCAAGACTTAAAATGTTGAGTAACTTTTCACATAGTTACTAGATATTTAGACACTTTTTTTCTTAAATGTACATTCAACTAATTTGTCCATTTTCACATTGTGCTGTCTCTCATCAGTTTGCAGGGATTTTGTACATATTTTGTACATGAGTTATTTCTGTTTTATATGTATTATAACTACATTCTTTCACTCTTTAGTCGTCATTTTATTCACTTAGTTGGGCCTTTGATTCACATGTATTTTTGGTTTTAATATAATCTCATTTATAGTGTTTTTCCTTATGGTGGCACTGTATGTTCTGTTTAGGAAGGCTTTTCCCATTCCAAAAAATCATTTTTCTGAATAAACTGACCTTAGCCGTAAGTAAGGTGAATTTTCTAGATTCTGTCATATTTTTAGTTGTTGACTCATAAACCGGCCTCATCAAGCAAATTGAAATTTCAAAGACTTCCTGCAACAGCCATATTTGCCTGTTTCTCTCACCTTGAAAGGCAACCTGCAACATAAAGTCACCAAGGTACCCAAGTGAAAAGACAAAAGTGGGAAGGTAGGCTTTGTTGCTAATTCTCCAAAGGACAAATTTAAGATTGTAGGCACATCTTACACTCAATGATCTTCAACGTTCTCCCTTCTGAAAGGGGATTAATATTAGCAATTACCCCACTGAGATGCTGTATGAATTAAGGAGAAAGTGCATGGTACTTTAAGCCACATCTGGTTGGAGTAAACTCAGAAACTGTTGGCTATCATTATTAGCATTAATAATGATGTATATAATCAGTGTCTTATAGTTTGCAAAGTAAAATCTCATTTAATTGGCAACTCACAGCAATCCTGTGAACTGGGCATTTGTTTTCTCCTGTCAGCCTCTCCAGGATTCCCTGTAATATTTTGAACTAGTATTTATTCAGTGCCTACAAGTTGTCAGACACTGTTTTAAATACTGAGAATACAGCAGACCAAAGAATGATGGGAGCCCCTGTTCCATGGAATGTTTACTCTACTGGGGATGGAATAGGAATTACTAAAACTAAATAAGAAAAAGCTTGTATGCTAGAAGGTGGTGAGTTCTCTTAAGAATAAGGGAGAGAATAAAGATATGGGAAAATGAAGGGGGAATGCCACTTCCACAAAGATTGACAGGGATGTTTCACTGAGACTTGGGAAGGAAGAAGAAGAGTCAGTGAAGGAAAAGCAAGGAGTAGGTAGAATGGCCGGAAGGAGGAGCTAAGACCAGGCGGTCAAGGAGGCAAAGAGGCTCTGACCTAGGAGGCCATGGTGTGGGCTTTGACTCTTACTCTGAAAACAGTTGTTGGAGGGGAGGAATCCTGGGGAGGAAGACCTTGGTTGCTGTCTTGAGAGATGACTACAGAGTCGAGGGTCTGCTCCTGAGAGATCAATTAGGAAGTGACTGTGATAGTCTAGGTGAGAGGTGAAGATGGCAGCACTGAAAGTGGAAGTGGTGGGATTCTAGATCTATTTTGAATGGACTAGCAAAATTTACTCATTTTTATCTCATATTCCATTTCACAAGTATTACTTAATATTAATATTACTTAATATTATCTAACATTCCATTCCACAAGTATTACTTTTTCATAAATTCTCATCTCTCTTATTTACCATCCTTTTTTGAGACAGAGTCTCACTATGTCACCTTCAGTAGAGTGCTGTGATGTCATAGCTCATAGCAACCTCAAACTCTTGGGTTTAACCATTCTCTTGCCTCAGCCTCCCAAGTCGCTGGGACTATAGGTGTCCACCACAATGCCTGGCTATTTTTGTTGCTGTTGTTGTCATTGTTTAAGAGGCCCAGGCTGGGCCAGAGCCCTAAGCACTGAGCTAAGGGCACCAAGCCTGCCATCCTTCATATATATCAGATAGCATTTCCTATATTCTCACATTTGCAACCTAATAACAAACAAAAAGAAACCACACGTCCATTTTGGCAGTCTTTTCTTACTTGGAATGTGGCTTTTGTGTAGTAAAGACAATGTTGGGTTTGTAGGTGGGTACCAAAAAAGGGTAGATGAATTTTAGAGGTTGATATCTGGAAAGTAAAGACTCAGAACAACTTCAGGGAGCATAGAGTAGTAGCTGCAGCAGAAGGCTGGATTCTTGATCAGAGAAGGGCAAGGTTGGAGAAACGTTGAGGTAGGAATGGAAGAAACATGGTCAAGCCATGGCCGTGGTTAGCAAAGAGTGAAGCCAGAGGCTCCACTTTGGGTCTATGACTTGGGATCAAAAGTAGCTGGATTCAGTTCCATAAGTGAGACTGCAAACAGAGAAAATGAAAGAAGAAAGCAGAGTAAGGTGTTGGCTGACTTGATAACACTGGAATTTTGTGCAGAAGGAAGGTCTGTATTTAGAGGATGGAAATAACAGTCAAGCACATTTTTGTTCTGCTCTGGTGCTGTGGATTCCAATAAGGTCTCTGGAGACAGAAACAATGGCCAACAAGGGGAAAAGGAGTCTGTGAACGGACAGGGATAGAACACAGAATCACTCAAGGCCAATTCATCATTAGGAGACGATTAAAAGGACAAGCTGGCAAATGCCTACACAGGGCTCTGCCATGGGCGCGAGATAACAAATGGTTGAGGATGACTCCATGGGACTTCTCAGAATTAATTCAGCTGTCAAGGAAGAGGCAGGGTGATGTAAGCTGTAGGAATGAGGTAATTTATGAGATTTTGGAGAGTTTTTAGCTTGATTTTTCAGTAATATCTGTAGGAAGGTCAAGGACAAAAACTCTATACATGTAACTTTTAAAATTAAATGGTTTCTTAAAAAGGCAGATGGGGCATAGTTGTTATAAATCAGAGGAATAGCATATTGGCACGATGTAGGTGCTGCTAAGGGCATATAAATAAATTTACTGAAATTCTAACTGGTTACTACAGAATATGACTGTATTTAGTTAAAACAGTGCTTAGCAAAAAGCCTTTTAAAACTTCTATCTCGGATTGCCCCCCCCCCATTTTACAGAGTAGTAGCTGCATACCTTCATTCTGTAACATACTGTGATCCCTTTATGGACATTAAATTCTAATAAGGACAGAAAGAAGCAACTGGACAATTAGACACATTTCTAAGCATTAAGTAAACATAAAGAATAAGAAGTATATGATAAGCCTAGAAAAATACTTTCCATCTGAGAAGCTGTTAACAATGTATAGGGAGTAAGGTGAAGGAAGGGAAAGAGATCTCTATTTGAGAATGGGTCCCTCTGTAGTATTTCAATTTGCAACCTACGTCTGTCTCATTCATCCAATTCAAGAATATTAATAGGTAGTTTAAAGGAAAGTTATGTATGAAAAATGTGTCATGGAATTTCAAGGGAGATTTAATTGCTTTCAGCTTTGAGAATCAGGAACACTTTTATGTGACAAATAGACAACATTTCATTCGTGTTTTGCAGAATGGATAGAATTAGATTGTCAAGTATATGACCAAGAAAATATTCTTCAGAAAGTTGGGACATCATGACGAGTACATTTAATGAAACAGGCTAACAGCATTTAGAAAAAATATATATTATGGATAGTAGGGTTCTGAGAGCCTATTACAGAGTCCAGATCATGCTGGTCCTGAGTTTCAGAAGACACCATTAGAAGATAATTTCAATTTTCCAGGTAGGAGGGGGTAAAAGTGTGGACTAGGAGGTAGTAGTACGTTTCTAAGGATTTAGGTTGTATATTTGCTGCTAGACCAAATATGAGCAGTCATGAAAGAGAAGAGTGGAGAATAACTCCAGATTATTTTGTCCAAAGCAACTGGATAAAGGTTGACACTATTTATTGAGGAGGAGATCACTGAAGGTGAACTATATCATCTGAGGGGAACCCAAAGGTCAACTTTGGACATGAAGTCTGAGATGTCTGTTGGATAATCAAGTGAAGATGCTACATGGGCATTTGAATTTAGGCCTGAATTCAAAATAGAAGTTTAGGCTGGAGGATGAATTTGAAAGTCATCTGTTTATACATGGTATTTGAAGAGTTGGAAATGGATGAGTTCACTTGGGTGGAGAGGAGAATTTGTGGTTAGTAAGGCTCTTGGCCATGTGAAGGGCTAGAAATTGTAAGTCTGTATGGAGGTAGGTGTAGGTAGCCTCAGTGAAAAATCAAATGTAGAAAGATTTTGATAAAGGACTAGTAAAATCATGAGCCCATAGCAATTAAAATAGCCTTATAGTGTATATGGTACTCCTGAGGAAGCTAAGCTTATCGGTGATTGAATATATTGACCAAAGTCTTATAAAGAAAGTTTAAGATCTTTCTGATTTCAAACCTTGGACCTTTTTCACTAGTCATAGATTTCTTAAAGCTCTATTACAAACACAAGAAAGCACCCTGGACAGGTAAGACAAGGATTGGATCTAAGAAGAAAAGAGTATAAAAGCAAGACTGGGGTAGAATTCATGAGTTTAAAGGCCAACAGCAAGAGAGACTTTCTTTTTTTTTTTTTTGGCAGGTTTTTTTTTTTTTTTTTTTGGCTGGGGCTAGGTTTAAACCCACCACCTCTGGCATATGGGGCCAGCGCCCTACTCCTTTGAGCCACACAGGCGCCACCCAAGAGTGACTTTAATGAGTCCCTTAGTGAAATGGGGCAAGAAGTTAAAGGAGAGAATATCTGAAATAGCATGAAAGTGTTTCAGGTAACATACAGCAAGCCTCTAGATTGTTCCAAATTAAGTCCCCATTAATTCTTTATTTTTGGAATCTTAAGACCCTCATTTGGTATTCCATGCTGAATATGAAACTGCTCAATTACTGAAGAACACAAGCAATTTCAAGCTCTTTACTTTCTCTTATAACATGTACAAGAACAAACATGAAAGGAAGAGAGTATAAATAAAAAATAAGTAAACTAAAATTAGTTGCATACACAAGAACCAGCCCCAGATGGATTTAACATCTAAATGCCAAAAACAGAGACTTCTAATTTCAGCTTGGACTAGGAAAGAGCTAAGGAAATATAAGCTCTCATTCTTGCAGCAAGAAAATCTTGACAGGGAGCAAATGAACAACTTTTCAGGAAGCCGTCTGATAATTGAGGTCACAGGACAAAAGTCCATTACAAAATTTGGAAAGAGAAAGACACTTGCATGGAAGTGCAGGTGACAATGTAACAACAGCAACTCTTCAAAATGAAGAGGAGGGAAAAAATTATTGAAAAAAATCTGAGTGGGGGGCAGCACCTGTGGCTCAAATGAGTAGGGCGCTGGCCCCATATACCGGAGGTGGTGGATTCAAACCTGGCCTGGCCAAAAACTACAAAAAAAAAAAAAAAAAATAATAATAATAATAATAATCTAAGGGGGGATTTGGATAAAAAGAGAGATTATTGAATATTCTTGAAAAGTCTCTCCCCAAATTATTTAATAGCAAAGTGGAAAATAGTGACTATACAATGTAGAATTAAGACAACATGTTGGCTGAGTTTTAGATATCATCAGCTTCCAGACGTGCTGAGAACATGACGTCTTTCATGTAATATCTTGAACTGAAATGCAGAACCTGAACCTGACCATGAAGAAATAGCACACAAACCCCAAGTGCAAAATAGTCTATTCTCAAAAAATTCCCATAGCATATTAGTTAAAAACTAAAATTAAAATATAATTATGCTTATAAATGTATTAAGTATAGTGATAAATATTTGTCATCCAGTAAAGACAGGATAAAGTTAAATTCTGATTCAATCACTGCTCATGCAGAGAGAAAATGTAGATTTATAAGTCTGAATGCTGCGTTTTTATCATACCCCAAATTTCATGTTATGTTGTAATACAATGAATTGAATCAACTTAAAGACATATATTAAACAAAAAAGGTTAACTATGGACCTTCTTATTTAGCAGAATTCCTTTAGTTCCCTGGTTGTATGTTGGACTGCTAACAATAGCATTTCACCATTATCTTGTTTATGTCTTCAAATGCAGGCTGGGTACAGTTGGGAAAGCTGGGGTTAAAAATCTCATGACAAATTCTCATTTCAACTAGCAGAAGAAAAGGAGATGGATATAGCACAAATCACTATGTACAATTTATGGAAGAAGTAAAGGTAATTTAATATTATTATGAAAAATACCTGTATAATGGAATCATTTGGGCTATTACAGCAGGTCTAGAAATATAAAATAATGTGAACAAAAAGTGACCTATTGTTGCAACCTTGCATTACAGAGATAATACTATTCGCCAGCCAATCATTTTCGGTCCAGCAAAATTTTAATAATAAATTAGAGATAAATACATTCATTAATCACAACAGATAAATAACAATAACAAAAAATGATTTAAAAACTAAAAAGCAGCTGCAACGTGAATGTATTAAAAGCGGGATATTTTCATCCATCTCTATGTATCACTATGTAAGTCAGTGGTTTCCCATCTGAATTTCTAACTTCACCTTACACATATTTTCTTTTGGGTCTTTAATAGGAGAGGTGTAGCTCAGGCATCCTCACAAAGAAGCTGTTTCCCCTAAGTTCTGTTGTTACTAAATTTTTTTTTTTCTAAAATAACATTCTTGAATATTTTGATGGATAATTTTTATAGGAAATATCTATATACTCCAGTCTACAAGCATATGTTTATATAATATAGCTGAAACCTACAGAGTACTTTTTTGATATCAGTGTTTAAAATGCCCTGAGACACACACATCTGTGTTTCAGACTGTGAGAGTATTTTACAATAGTCCCTTCGTTTAGTCATTAGTTGATAGATGTAAAAATATTGCTTTTCTATTTGAGATGCTGCATAATTTACAGCAGCCTGGGAGGAGAGTGGATTTGCCCGTGGTGTTCAGGGATTGGCTCTCAGCCAGACAGAAGCGTGTGTCCACGAGGGAGCCTGAGCGGCACTGCTGGCGTTCTCCTCCCTACCTCCGAGGCAAAGAAGATTCCAGAACTCCTCAGAAGGTCCCCCCAGAGGTCTGGCTTCTCATGTTGTTATGGGAACTGTTTCTCACAAAGGAAACCCAGAAGCGACAGTTTCTGAATTCAAAGAAAGGAATGGATGCTGTTTGCCAGCCAGATAGACACGTTTGCTTACTGCCTGCCTTGTAGTCGGAAGACGTTTGTCCAGGTGAGAAGGACGCATTTCCCAGGAAGGAGAGTGGCAGGATCAGTAGGAAGTCAAAATGGCACCAGTGCTTTGCTACCCACACAGAACTGTGAATAAATTATTTATTACAGCAGCATGGGCTAATGTCCTGGGTATTGCGCAGAAGGGCATTACGCATCGGGTGAAATTCAGTGGAAACACGCTCACCAACCCTCTCAGCACTTCTGCTCCAGCCTGATGTTCTTGAGTCCTTTGTGTGCCTCTCCTCACGCTCAGTGGTTTCCTAGGCTGCCCATCACCTGTAGAATAATCTCTCCCAACCTATTTATTTTGCTCACTTCCTTTCTTCACTCCTGTCCTCAAATCCCTACTGTTTCACAGAGCTTTTGACTGTGAAAAGCAAATGATTTTTTAAAGCATTTTTGTATATGTTTTAACTGTATACTAGCTTAGATGACAACCTGTTTCTCTGCGACTCTCTCCTAATCAACGTCTTTATCTTATTTGGATGAAAATTTTCCTGGCATGACCAATTTTGCTTTCTGCAGAGCATCTAATGATTTTGTTTCTATCCAAATCTATTAAATAATAATGTTTATAGTTCTAAAAGGGAGGAATTTGCTTTGTCAGGCCAAACAATAATATTTAGTTCAGGGAGTGCATGATGAGAAATTGAATTCATTAATAAGCAAAGACTACCTCTGAAACAATAGAAACTTACAGTAGTCTTCAAATAGTAGCAGGGAATCAACAGCCCACTCATAATTAAGTCATACTAGCCATTCATACTTTTTTTTTATAATGAAAGTGACAATTATAATTCAAACCATAAAATACCCAAATTTGATATTTTTGAACTGAGTGAACAAATGTCTTTCATCAGCAATGCTCTGTTTACCTCCTTACCTCTTTTCTGCTACCAAACAGGTATAACCTTCCTTTTAAAGGTAGAACTATTGAAAGGTTGCATCTAGCAGGACTGGGCCCAGCTTATTGCTTGTGCTAATATTAATTCTAGGAATATTTACTGACGACTTATTTAATGCGCCCTTCCTGCATGCCAGACACTGTATAAGGGATTGAAAATATAGCAGTGAACTCATCTTTCTCTTTGGGAGCTTGCATTCTAATGAGAAGAGACATAAAATATATAAGGAAACAAATATTTACATAAGAGATCCAAGAAGACATCAGTGCTTATGCTTTGAAGAAAATAAAACAGCCAGTGTGAGAGAAAGTGGAAAGGAGAATGGGGATAGCGACTTTAGATGTGGAAGTCAGAAATTAACTTCGTAGATTGCTTTCTCTTTCTTGTGGTGGAGATTTGCCAGATGAATGAGCAAGGCTACTGCAATAGTCCAAGCAAGAGTTTTAGTGGCACAGTAAGGGTATCATCAGAGGTAGCAAGCAGAGTAGTCAACAGGTCCACAAACAGGAGCTCCTGATTGGTTAGACATGGGAGAGAGAGAAGTTAAGGAAAAATGCCAGGGGTTTGTTTTGTGTTTTGTTTTGTTGTAGTTTTGCTGGAGCAATTCTGGTAGAATAGAACAAAGAAGATTTTGAGAGGAGGAAATTGGGAAGTTGGGGGCTGCAAACCAAGAGTTTCTATCCAAACATGCAAGGTTTGAGATGTTAATTAGAGAAGCAGGTAGAACTATGATATATGTAAAAGTTAGGAATTACTTAAGTGGGAGACCTGAGTGAGGTGAGGGAAGATTAGACCCAGCATTCAGCCTTGTGAGTGGAGTGAAGAAAGGACCACACAATTGAACTGAAGGTCACAGCTGAGAAAGAAGGTTTGAGCCAAGGGCAAAGGGTTAACCTCCATTTTGAATATGATGGGGTTGAGATATGTGTAACTCTCCAAAGTTATTTGAGATCAGGTAGGTGTGGATTTGAAGCCCCAGAGGGTGTCAAGGCTGGAGATAACAGATTTGGACACCAGAAACATGCATATAAGCAAAGATCATGAGCATAGCTGGGATTTCTTCCCATCCTATAGCCACATTCTCTGAGTTGGCAAATACTCATATTTTCCATTTCCTAGCCTTCCACATTCTCCTCCACTCACCAAATGAATGGGGGCCTGAGTAATGCCTCTTCACTTGGAGTCAGATCTTTACCACAACAGCCACAAAGTTGCTCAGTCTAGTGATTCTCAGAGCATTTCCTTCATTTTCCTATGGTTTTCACGACAGGATGTCTTTCCAATTCTTCTCCTTCTCTTGCTGCAACCTCTCAGTTTAGACTCAGCCATCTACCCAGTCCCTCATAGTTGGAGTCTGTTTTGCCCTTCTTCTCATCTCTTTGTATTCTAGCTCCCTAAATAATTGCATCTACCACATCGACTCAAATGCCAATGGCACCTTCTGGGTCTTAAAGGCCACATGTCTGACCTCAGGTTCTCATCCAGATGACCTATGGGGGCATCAAGAGTGGAAGGACAGAAAGAGTCCATTATTTTATAATATTTAAGGGGGACTTTTACATAAGCCTTCTTCCACAGAGCAGCATGCATGAATGTAATGGCATATCCTTGGATAACTGTTATGGACTCTCCCAGTTGAAGTCTTCACCATCAAAGAGATGTTCAATGACTATTTCTTGAATCAAGATCTAATGAATCATAGAATATATTATATGGTCATATAAGGAACAAAATACGAGAGAATTTACAAGAATCTATGTAATTTTCCAAAGAAATGGAATATACCATTTACCAAGTGCATACAATATTCTAAGCACTTGTCTTGAATTATTTTGACTTTGGAAAGTTCCCATTAAATAGGTAGTCTTACCAGTCTTATCTGTATAGGTGAAAACCAAGTAAGTTTAAAGAGATTAAAAACCTCACCTTAGGGCACAGAATTAGCAAGTGGGAATTGAGGACACTGTTCCTAAGCGCTAAGCTTCTATCCCACTCCAGAGAAAGAAAGTGCAGAGAATGAGCAAGCAGACTCCATGCAACTGTGACTTTACTTCCAGAAAAGGCAGAGTAATGCAACGGAAGGCCACTGAATTAGAGTCAGAACAAAATGGGTTTGAGTTCTCACTCTAATCTTCATTAGCTTTGAATTTATCACTTAGGCTTGGAAGGTCACTTTCCTCAAATGTGAAATGGGACTAATAGTGTCCTTATTTCAAGATTGCATTGTGGATTACCACATGACCTAATTACATCACATAACACCTGTGACATCACTGAGTCTTCACTTATTACTTTGTAAATGGCAAAGCATGACTGAAGAAGAAATGTTATTAAGAAATGTTATTAAGAAATGCATAGGTGTATATATACATACGCATACACACACATATAAATATGAGAAAATGCTAGTTTAAATTCAAACATCATTATTAGGAATGGTACACTTCTCTCTTTGGCCAAAGAGAGAGTTGAATTCCCCAGGCATTTGACCATCTGTGAATTTTAAACCTTCTGCAACACACTTCACGAGGCTGGTCTTTTTTGTCCCTAAAGCCCACTCTCTCTGCCTGAAGTGGGCAGGCATGTGGCACGCAGTCTTGCCGAACACACGGTTCAATGTGGCTATGGGAAAGCAGCCTGCAAAAACACTTAGGGAAAAAGCATTAACTCCAATCTCGAAAATTAATGTTAACTTCAGATGTTCAGATTTAAGTATAGAAGGCCCTGATCTACTTCAGACAGGATCCAGTTATCTCACTTAATAACACAGTTGTAAATCTGAATAAAATTAAAAAGAGATCAAACCCTGTGGACAAATGCTTTGGCTAAATGCCCTCTCGTGATCTGAATACCAACTACTGTGTTGTATAGTCATTTATAAAGAGACTTGGAGGTAGGCAATGGTGAGGGGAAAGGGTCATTAATTTCAGCCCACCCAGAAAGGTGTTAACTATGCCCCATCCTTCTGGCTGGATGATAATTAAGCCGCCTCTTTTGTGCCTCCCCAGAGGAGGCACATATACAGTATTACTCTACAACACGGTCGGTACAGTGCAATTGCAGTGAATCAAATCTTGTTTATCCTAAGGATGGGATGGGCTCACCCAGCTAGGGGGTTTATTTTTAATTGGGGTTCACAGCACAGTGAACACCCTCTTAGCTGAAATTTCTAGATCGCTCTGGGGCACATTTAGTTAACTCTCTCCCTGCCAGCACCTACGGCTACTCTCAGGGATTGCTGAACGTTATCTACAAACACATTTCCGCTCATAAAAGGTCTAGCACACTTCTCATGTGCCAGGAAGTCTCTGAAGTCTTTCTGAAGAGCTTGTAATATCTTTAGGACACTATTTGATTAGTCTTTGTGCATTATTTTTATAACTTTGAATCACATAATTGTCAGAACCTAAGACTATGTTAAGTATTTTTACATTCATTTTGCACATTCTGATGCTAAGGCCTGGAGACCCTTAACTGACTCATTCAATGTCAAAGACCGGTGAGTTGGAAAACAGAGTATGTTCTTCCCCAGCGTGTGGGCTGGACAGAAATGATCTCTGCCCTGTTGACCTCCACGCAGTTGTTTTCAGTGAACAGGGAAGGAGCGCCATGGATTCCATTAATTTTGGCTGAAGCCACAATCTGGCCTTTTGGTAGTCGCCAGCCTTTTGGAGGTGATGTGAGCTGTTTACATTTATCCAAAGAATAAAGAAATGTAGGAACAAAATCCAAGCAGCACCATGGTTAGGAAGGCAATCTCTGCTTTATTGTAACTAGTGTAGGGATCCATGTGCTAACTGGCCCAACTTGGGCCACCTAAGCAATGTATCAGAGCTGGACTTTGAAATCAAATCTGATGCCATTAACCCTCCTGAGTCTCAGTTTCATCCTAAGATAAAAATGAAGGTAAAATACAAATTGCACAGGCTTACCATGATGACTAAAATAAAAAATGAATGGAAAACACCTGACATCTAGCCCACACTTAGTACGTATCATTTTATTTATAATCTTCTCTTTTATTCACAAAAGTCTGTATTTTACCCCTTTCCTGTCTGCAAGTACCTGGAAGGCAGTGGTTGACAGATTCATCTCTGATGGGCCCTCCAGTGAGGAGCTCAACCAGCATTTATTGAATTAAACCT
Organism: Galago senegalensis; assembly: GCA_963575145.1. NCBI lineage: Eukaryota > Metazoa > Chordata > Mammalia > Primates > Galagidae > Galago > Galago senegalensis. The sequence goes on along the minus strand of CAUYTI010160916.1, from coordinate 22,013 downwards.
AGCATTCTAAGTAGTGTCTACTTAGCATCTCGTTAGGAATAAGAAATGGCCAGAAAGCATCATAGATACTTTGCGTAATGTTCCAAGCCCAAGGAAAAGGCTGTCATCTGTTATAAAAACAGGATACAATGAATCTGCTTCAGAGCTTAGAGGGTTAAGTGAGTAAAGCATGAGGACAGTTTCTTATGATGGAAACAGGCAAAGAGCTGGGAGAGACCCTACAGGAAATACAAGAATCCAGGTGGGGCCAAAACTCGTGCGTGGGGTAATTTCCCCGAGTTGTTCTCTGGAGGACAACATAGAGAAAACTTTTGAAGGGACGTGCCATTTGGGAAGCTAATGGAAAATGAAAGGGTGACTCCAAGTGTCCTGGAGGGGAAAGTGTGGTTTAAGTACCAACAATGTGATGCTCTGCGGGAGATGCTTGCGAGACACCCCCAAACTAGTGGATCGACAGGCAGTAATTCCATCCATCAACATTTCAAACTAGGTTCAGTGACTGTGCTCCTTATAAATACCTCAGACATAACCTCGGAGTGAAGACCAAAGTGGACGGGGTCTCTCTACAAACCCCCTTTTCAATCAGACCAACATATGTCTCATTTTTCCCTCTTCAAAATGGGCATTGACATCAGTCTTCAACAGAAAAAAAGATTTTATGTAAAAAAGGAATCAAAATGACTAGAATGAATAAGGAATGTACCTCTGCTCAAAAAAGATAAAATAAAAATTCTTAGCTTGGAAGTTAAAAAAATAAAATTAAAGTCCGTAGTCTGTCTTGAAGATTTCAAAATATGTACATTTGAGCAAAACATCAACAACCACAAACCCTCTCGAAAGACAGCAGTGAAAAAGCAAATTCAAATCTCCAGGCTGGGGCTTCGTTTGGCAATATGTTACCTAACACTGGCATTAATATTTCAGATTCCAAAGGGGAACTTGTGTGTCAGCAGCAAGAGAGTGACCAGGTGGCTACTAACCTTGCACTTGGAGAGAGTGCTTCAGGGAAAAGGGAAGGAAGAGACTGCCCGAAAGGGAAGCTCCAAATTTAATTGGCACTAAAAAAAGGAAGAATACATGTAGCTAAAATTAGACTTCAGAAGAAATTAACAAAGATAAATGTAATGGACATTTAAGCATGGTCTTTAGAAATAATGTGCAATCAGCATGCTTCCCTGAGAGAAGATACTTAACACCTTTCAACAGTAATGCCGTAACTCAACATCTTTTAAAATTTAACAGGAGACGGACTTTAGTTCTAACAAAGTAGAGCGACAACACACACACAAATGGCAAATTCTCACAATAAGAATAAATTAGAGAAGCTGACTTTTGTCTATTTTATTCCATATTACAGTTTCTCCATGTCTTACACGTGTATCTAAATATAACTCAAACAGTTTAATACTGGGTGGCCAGATTAGCAAAAAGAAGGTGGGTTCATCTGCCTAACCTAGACACTGTGTCATTTGCTCAATTCAGATGGGAAGTCCATTTGTAAGACAAGTCTGGGCTGAATCAGGCCCAGAGAGAAAGGAAAAAAAAAAAAAACTTCATCACATTCAATTTTTGTTTTGTTTTTCTTCCTTATAAAAGTGGACTTGCGTTTGGTCTCCTATTCTCTGGTACTGGCATAGTGTAAAATACAACAGTTTGTCAAACACTTTTTTAAATTGTAGTAAAATATGCATAACATAAAACTTACTATTTTAGCTACATTTAAGTATATAGTTCACTTACAATAATGCTTAACATCAGCGCCACAATGTTGTACAACCATCACTGCCATCTACTCCAGCGTCCCTGGTGACCACTCTATACTTTCTGTATCTTTGCGTTTGGCTGCCCTAGGAGCTTCCTGTAACTGGAATCAGTCAGTATTTGTCCTTTGTGACTGGTTTATTTCACTTAGCACAATGTCCTCAAGCTTTATTCATGTCTTAGGACATGGCAGCTTTTCCTTCCTCTTAAAGACTGAATAATATCCCATTGTGTGCATATTTCACATTTTATTTATTAGTTCATTCATTGATGGACATTTGCATTTCCAAAAATATTTTTTAATGAATGAGTGGAAGAATAAGTCAAGAAATTTCATGGACAAGTGAATGGGTGAAGTAGAAAGAACTACCTCCACTTTGGAGGCAAGCAGAGCTGGGTCAAAGCCTAGTCCAGCACTGCCAGCTCTGTGAACTTGGGCAAAGGATTGCATCTCCCTGAATCTTATTTCCTCTCTGTAAGAAAGTGAGATGATTAAATCAGAAAGATAACCAGAACGTTTTGGTTAACCCCTCCCCCCTCCTCCGAGAGCCAGGATGAACTTAGGGTGGACATCTTCCCTCCACCACTTAACCGTGGTGAAGACAGAATGAAGCCACCATCATTATCAAAGTACAGCCTTCCCCCTTTCCAAATTCTACCACCCACCCAAAGAACAAAAGTAATCGTAGGTAAAATTTGCATAAAAATAAAATTATACTCATCAAAACTGTGTACATAAAGATTTATTTATCATTTAATAATGTAATGTTTGCAGAAGGATGAGCTCAGGTGAACATACCAAATTCCTGAATTTATATTAATATATGGATTTTTTATTTTAATTTTTTGGAACAGAGCCTCATTTTGTCACCAGGATAGAGTACTGAGGTATCAGAGCTCACAGAAATCTCAAACTGTTAGGCTTGTGTGATCCTCTTGCCCCAGCTTCCTCAGTAGCTGGGATTACAGGCATATACCACTATACCTGGCTAGTTTTTCTGTTTTTAGTAGAGCCAGGGTCTCGCTCTTGCTCAGGCTGGTCTTGAATCCTGAGCTCAAACAATCCGCTCGCCTTGCCCTCCTGGAGTGCTGGAATTACAGGTATGAGCCACCACACCCAGCCATTATATTAATATTTTCATGGCAATTGTTGCAACTGTGCAACCTCTGTCTTAGTCAACAAAGGCAAGGAAATTGCTCAAAGTTTACTTGGCAAATCTACCATAACCATGGAGTTTTGTAACACCAGCCTGTACGCTTAGGATGAGCATGTGTCTGTCTAAAACTTGAAGGTCAATGTTTTCTTTGAAGGTTAAGTCTGTGTTTGTTTGTATAACCATGGTTATTGCCTTTCCCTCTCATTCCCAAGGAGTGCTCCGTTAACTGAAAAGTCACCCGACATTTGCCTTCATTTCTCCTGTGAATCAACACGGCAGCCCTCTTCCAAGTAGGGTGGACAAGTCAAGTGCTTTGAGTTCCGTTTCCAGTTGGCCTGAGCACCTCTAGGAAAGGCAAAAGAGCCAGCTACCTCAGTTTCCCAATAAGTGGAGCAAAGCACTGGCCTTTTGTGCAACAAGTTCCCCCACTGTAAACCGGTAAAGATACACTGTTAGCAGCCATATTTCTTTTTATTATTACTTTGTCATCAGTGATCAACAAAGCCTTCCAGTGTTTGATGTGGTTGCCTAGAAGCAGCAGTTCTCAGTCTTTGCTTGAAAGGGGTCTACGGTATGTAAGTAGTTAACCCTTGCCCTACTGAGCAGCCTGATGTGATCATACACATATAAACATTTTCTCCGTGCTGGCGAGCAAAGAGGAGCAGCTATTTTTGCTTGGGGTGCTGTGCACAAGGTCAGCTCCACCTAAAAATCAAAGCCTAACAGGTACGGTAGGTGAAACCCCACAGAGAAAATAAAACTGGAGGTACAAAGCTGATCTCAGTTCACAGAACCACTCGGCACGGTTTTAAAAACAGACCCCATGTTTTGCAAGGCTGGTTAATGGTGTTCTCTTGCAAATTACTGCCCATTTGGGTAGTGACCAAACCCATCACAATCATTATGATCCCTTTACACTCAGGACACAGGGTACTTGAAATTCAGCATCATTCATTCTTGTTACATGTGCACTTTGATTTTCTTTGGGACATTTGTCCAGCTGTCCCTACCGACAGAGAGCTCTCAGACATCTTTTTTTTTTTATTTTTATTTTTAGTTTTTGAAAATCATTAATTACTCCTGCCCTGTTCTTACCCCCATATTAAATCCTTATATTTGGCTCCTCCCCTCTATTATCTGGCCTTGACCAACTTGATAATAAATTTTACTCTACATAAATAAACAGAAACTGGTAAATATATTAGGGCTACGAAAGATTAACAACCAAGAGAATGCATTGCTATGCTTCAACCAAATGATGACTTGAGCTTTATAGTTTTGAGGGTGTGATATGGGTGTACATATATATTTTTTCTCTTTTAAATTTTGCAGGCTAATGCTAAAAATGAAATATTCAGGTTTTGACGGGTGGATGATTTTCAAAAAAAAAAAAAACGGGTTTATAATTCAGTAATTGGAGAAATAAAAGATGCCTTTCCAACCTGGCATTAAAAATCTCTAATAAAATAGGGAAAATGAAGGTCTAAGATGACAGTCTTTATCAAAGTGTTTATAGAGACATTATATGTTCCCGTAATTGTTTAGGCCAGTGAATTAATGAATCCGCGCTGTAAGTCTCCATTTGAAATGATTTCGATGGTGTCTGCTGCTCGGCTGCTTTGGAAAAGCCTGTTGTCTGCAGCTCAGGAGAAGGGCCTTGAACCCTGCCATTCAATCCCTTTCAGCCCATCAGCTGAGTCTAATTGCCAGAAAGCACAGGAGACCCCTGAGCCTGATTGTTCCTCGACCTCCTTTGAGGTTTGGAGGCATGAAAAGCAAAAGGGAAAAAAAAGCTCCCTTTTGATCTCTGTCTCTTTCTCTCTCCCTCTCCTCTCCCTCTCTCTTCCTTTTTTTGTCTGCCCACTCCTACTCTAAGAATGACACATTTCTTTATAAGGCTTCTTCTCCTTCTTATAAGGACAATAATTAATAAGGCCTTTATAAAATGAGGCTTGAATTGGTGTCACCTCAGGGGTGGTCCGGGGCTCTGAAGTGAAACCTCGGTGGGCCCGGGCCTTGTCTGGCCTCTGTGCAGGTCAGGTTTAAATACCCTGACCTCAATTTCCAGTCTCTTTCCCTAATGAGGCGATTCGCACAAGGATACAAAATTATATGAGGAGGGAAAAAGACAAAAGAGCCAAGGTGTAGTTGACATGGCACTAGCCACACATTTAATATTATCTTTGTGCCTGTGACATCACAGCTGTGTATGTCCTTACGGCAAAGTGCTCCCCTCCGTTCCTACGGCGAGCTTTATAGAATGACTTCGCAGACCCCAGCGAGCTGCCTGCCACTTGACAAGCTCAGGCAGGAGTGGCCCAGAGCTAGTGACCAGTGGCCGGTTCCTTCCCCAGCTACATGAGTATTACCAGAGGGCCTTTCTGAATTTCTGCACCACCGATTTCTGTCAATCGCTTGGATAAAACGGCATTATTTGTATCCATATAATTTTACAGGACTTATCACGTTGACATCAAGAGTTTAAAATGTTCTGCAGTGCGAGTTATCTGTCCTGCATCTGCTAAAAGCAGGCTGGCTTCAATGCGGCAGGACGAGAATGCAGCCTCTTGCCGAAATGTCTAAGAGGCTTTTAAAAGAACCAGGTAACCTTAGTAAATTCTGTGAGTTCCTAACAGTAGGGTAGAGAACCTGTACAAACTCTGTCTTTTTGGCTCATAACATTTTTTTTTCACAAATAAAACGATGTGATTTGAAAGAAAGAAGGATAGAAATTGGAAGTTGTAGTAGGAAAAAAAAAAAGATGTCTCTTCTTCCTTGACAATAGGACTTCTCCTGGCATCTGATATATTTCAATCAATTTTAGGAGGATTCTCTATTCTGAGAAAATAATAATAATAAATAGAAGAGAAACCTCAATTAAGAGAATCTGATGGAAAATGTATAGTCAAGTTATAAATGCCAAAAGAATACTGGGTACAGAAAAAATACATGTTGCAAAATAAATGTTAGAAATCCAGTTATACAAAATGAAATGAAATGGGACATTTTCATTTTAAAACGTGTGTGGAGTTTTGTTGTTGTTGTTAAATGGTAGATCTCTTTAATTTTTGTTCATAAAAGATAGTATCAGATCCCATATGCCAGCAAAATAGTCGCCATCTCAAGGAATCACTGCACATTGACTTTATGTAAACATGAGTAATTAAATAAGACCACCATCTCTGAATAATAAAGGGAAGAAAATGTATCATAATAGTAGATTTTATTATGCCATGACTGATCCTTAATAGCCCTTATCTAGTAGGAAATGCAGGCTATCAGTCTACTCCGGCTAAATTGCTTTCATCTTAGAATTTTGTTCAGTGGTATCATAATGTCTAGGAATTGTACTGAGGTTCAGGTGAAGAGAAATCTCAGTGAATTGGAGGAAAAGTCCTTTGAGAAAAAGGAGTATAAAATGGTAAAAGAGAAAGATAAAAAAGAGAGCTAAAAAGTGAAGCTCTTGGTGCATGAGCCGGTCTGGCCATTGCACTCGGATGGAAGTGATGTGTGTCACGTGGACCAAGCACATCACTGCCAGGGCAAGGCCCTTGGGATCCCGTTCCCTCTGGTGTGATGACAGACTATGTTTAAGGTAATGCTCAGTCAACCTGGGTCTCTTCAGAGCCTCTGTGGCACAGCATAAGGAGTTTCGAGCCATTGAGATGTTAGGACTACTTGTTACAGCGGCGTATTTATACTGACTGGTAGAGAATAACCCCTCACCTAGCTGAGCTGAGACAAAGCACACTGCCTCATCCTTGGGTGAAGGGAGACAAACAAGAAAAAAAAAAGACATGAATGATGCATTATAGAGGTTATCTTTTCTTACAGTTTGCCACTGTTGATTATCATTAAAAATAAAGCTACTTAAGCCTATATGGAGACTAGAAGACGTCAACTAATCATTCCATTTATACAACTCACCCACCGTTATACAATTAATCCATGTAACAAAAGAAACTTGTATCCCTTAAATATAGTGAAATAAAAAATGAAAAATAAAACATCACCTGGCACACTGGCTCACACCCAAATAGTAGCATTCCTGAGAGGCTGAGGCAGGAGGATTGCTTGAGTTCAGAAGTTCAAGACCAGCCTGGCCAGGAGTGAGACCCCATCTCTATTAAAAAATAGAAAAATTAGCCAGGCGTTGTGGTGGGCACTTGTAGTCCCCACACTTGAAAGGAGTTTGTGGTATATAAGTAGTTAACCCTTTCCCTACTGAACAACCTGATGTAGTCATTGGGAAACTGAGGCAGAAATGTTGTGTAAACCCAGGAGTCTGAGGTTGCTATAAGCCAGGCTGATGCCACAGCATTCTAGCCTGAATAACAGAGTGAGACAATGTCTCAAAAACAAAAACAAAAAAATTAATTAAAAGTAAAATAAAAGATGTTGATTAATCAAGTTCCTTTTAAATCACATACAGGCTACAGGAGTACATTAGAATACAGCGAAATCTTGAATAACAACAAGAAAAAAACAAAATAAATAATATTTTGTGAAGAATCATTCTTTTTTGTTTCATTTTGCTCTTAAAAAATGCTGCACATAAAGTCCTAGGGATGAACATAGCTGATAAACCTAGGGGACTTTGGTTAGTAAAATAGGATTCGGACATTAAAATTTTAAATACAGAGGCAAGACTGATCAGATGACTTACATTTATGAATTATGAATCAGGTAAAGTATAAAACAACAAAGAGAGGTAAGGTCTGTGGCATCTGGAAAGGCCTACCATTTTTCATAAAAATGTAACAAAAATAGATACTAATAATACAATTCAATAATGGACAGGGTATACCTATGGTTGAAATTCAGCCCTTCTGACATCAGTTTTCTACCCCTAGGATGTGATGTCTTTGAACTGAAAGTGTTCTCAATACATATCCAGTACATCACAGACCCCTTCCTTCAAATAGCTTTTTACTAAAAATTTATTTTGTAGTACAAAGATTTTCACAACTGAAGATTGGTTCTGGCCAACGATTGTGACCTGAAATGACAGGTTCCAACAAATTTTTGTCAAATAGACCTGGGTTAGATTCCACCTCTGCAATTTAAAATTGATGTGACTTTTAGGCACGTTGCTCAAACTTTCTGAGCCACAATTTTCTCCTGTGCAATGGATGGGAGTGGCAAGGGACCAAGACTCAGATGAGTAATCACACAGTAAGATCTATGGAGAAGACAGAGCACTGGATTTCTCATTTAAAAGCTTCTCAAATTGTATTACACATGTGCAAATCACCCAGGAATATCATGGAAATGGATTCATTTTCAGTAGGTCTGAGGTCTGAAACGCTGCATTTCCAGCAGGTGCCTGGGTGATGGTGATGCCACTTGTACCCAAACCACACTTGGAGTAGTAAGGACTTAGCACGTTTTGGGGGTTTGCGAGTATCATTTACTAAGTCAGTATGGGGTTAGTAACACACACCTCATAAGGTCTGGGAGAATATCCTTATAAATGAAAACATGGTTCATTTATAAGTATCTCACGATAAAACATAAAATCCATTATTATTGGATGGAGGAGTACTTTCACCATGATAATCTATGGAAGAACTGTGCAAAAAATTACTAGCAGAATACAGAGATATTCACACATCTCTTCTCCTTCTCTTCACATGAGAATAACAGGGAAAGAACCCATTCAAAGAAAAATGAGACCCTTATCTCTCTAGCACCCGCAGAGAAAGCTAGTCTTCTGTACCAGAAAGTATCTCAGAGACCAATAAAAGTAGAAATGACCAGCCACCTGTTGCAAAGATCTGTGAAAACTAGCTGATGACCAAGAGACTGAGAATCTCACATGTATGTATCAACATCGGGTCAAGAAAGTGGTCAACGTAGAGTTCATCACTGGAGATGAGACCTGGCATGAGACAGAAACACAGGTCAAGAAACCAAAAGGTCCAATCAGTGAAATACATGCCCATAAACCTTTGACTGAGCCTCTCAAAGCCAGATATGTTCAGGAGTTCAGAGTTTTCTGATTTTAGAAAGGAGCAATACCTGATAGCCGCAGTGTGGTCTGGGGCAGCCCCTGTTTCCCCTCCATCACCTCACACAGTATTTCTTACTGAACTGCACGGATGTTCACCTTAGGGAGGACACAGAGACTGCTGGCAGTTTTATGGCTGTGTACATAAATGTTTGTCATCAAATTAATTATGGAGAAACAAATCTTTTGGTGTTGGAGTATCTAGATTGTGAAACTGCAAACGAGAGATTATAGATCTCTGCTAATTGAGGTGGGCTGGACAGTGATTGCTGGGCTCCAGCTATCATAGAGTCTGTTTGTTACTCATCATTATCATCTCTTTCTCCAATCCATCCATCCTCATCCTGTTAATGCATTTCATAGAACAGCTTTGTCATTTTCATCAAATCCCTTTATTGATGTATAAGCCCTGATTTCAAAATGACTATGCCTTCCTGGGACGTGACATTCAGAACTTAATGCAGAAGAGATTCCACAACAGTAAGGAAGTAACAGCACAGTGAATGAACCACACAAGGAGTAGGAATGGCCCCCGGACAATCCTTGCAGAGCCTCTGAGAGCCTCACGTTCCCTTTTGTAAACCCTCTCATGCCCTTTGTGTAAGAGAGAGTCTAGCAGAGGGAATGCCCTTCCTCCCCCTGCTGTTGGATGTATTTCCAAACCTACCACTAGGACAAGGGAAAGTTTCATTTTTACGCATGCATATGATTTTACTGAGGCATATTATATATCTCATATAACAGAGGGGAATACCACAAACTCACTTCTGGAAATATACCATTTCCATCCCTTGTGCTTGAATGGGATGCATTGATCTCATCCCCAAATTCTAAAACTCTTCTGATGCATTTTGTCTGTTAGTTTAAAATCACATTCTTTTATTTAATCTACTGGATGATAAGCTGTTTTCTACTTCGGAGGGCATTTAGAGGCATGTGGCAGTTAAGATTTGGCCGCCCCCCCCCCCTTCCGGTACATTGGTCTGTGTGCATGTGTGTGTGCAGATCTTTAAAAGAATATTTGTTTTTGATGTAAAAAGTCAGGGAAGAGATTGTGAAGAGAATGTGTGCGAAAGATCAGAGAGGTGCGAAGAACTATTAAGATTTTAAACAAACTTCTCTTGGTTCTATGTAAATTAATTCCCTAATGTAAGGTTATAACTTTTATATTTTTTTTAACAAAAAGAAATCTCCCTTGTGTCAAAGTACTAACTCTGTAATTCTTTTTTCACCCTCCCCAACTCCCAGCAACAGTGTCAAACTTAATTAACTTGTGGCTTAACCACATTTACAGTGTTCCTGAGCCAGTTTCTATTAAGCAAGTGACTCAAAGCGAGGGTCAAGCTATTTTTTTCCCCAAGTGAGTCACAAAAAGTACTTTTCTGTGTAGGTGGACATAAAATCAGTGAAAATATGCAAAGTCACTGAGTTTTGTAATGAATTCTCTTTTAAAAGAAAGGTTTTAAAATGAGTTTTCTTTGTTTAATTTCCCAAATGAATATAAGGGAAATGGTGATATAGTCACAGATTGGAAGAAAGGGCAACCATTGTACCATTGTGGAGTTGCTTTTGCCTCTGACTGTGCTTGTTTCCAGGAAAACGGAGATAACACTCAATTCTGCCTTATTCGTGATTCTAAAAGCAATTTTAAGGGTTTATATGAAGAGTATACATTAATGGAAAGTGTTATTATTTCATCCAGGATAAAACTCATAAAAACAGTACATGTTTAATTGTTTAATAGCATTTGTTTTTGGTTATACAATTGATATGATGACCCTTAAGGAAAAATTCAAGGGCTATTACAAAAGCATAAAAAATATATCCATACATACACATTGTGTACACATTACATATACATACACATATATTATAAGAATTCATATTAAAAGAATTTCCATCATTTGGTTACCCTCACAGAAATCACACTGTTTATAGCAAAGAAAAATATTAATTTTTCTGCCACTTTATATAGCAATATTCAAAATTTCATTACAGTTAAGAATAATGCTGTTGGGTTTCCCTTCGGAACCTTGGTTACGGAAAATGTCATACTTGAAATTGCCAAAGATAAAGCTGACAAGTGTTTTTTCACCAATAAGATTACAGTAATAAAACATTTCATACCTTCTTTGTTTTTTCATTATAAACCAACGCAATTCACAACTTGAAAAATTCTGTGCTATTGCTACAACTGGTTTATCCAATGGAGGAGTTTACTGAAACTGTAACTTAGGACTGCTAATAAAACTGCAGACACTGTAAAACTGTGCTCAGGATCCAGAGACTGCACTTGAAGAGAGCTGTTTGGTGGAAGTGTGCTTACGAACTATGTGTGAACAACGGTTCCTTTTGAGATTACGAATCTGGACTCTCGCGTGTTTACCCCTGGAGTATACACCAGTCCCAGGAATGGCAGAGCTCGCAGTACCGCCGGCCTCCTTGTGAGGTCACCCACCGCTAATGAGCACGGTAATGAGTGCGGAGATTCTCACAGATCAGGCATCAGCCTGCTGACGCTTCCCCGCCAGGGTCCCCTCGAGGGAAGCTACTTAGACTAGAGCCTAATAAAGACATCTGTGCTCGTCTCCACTCACAGGCAGCTCTCAAAGAAACAGTCATTTGTAAGGATTTTTTTTTTCACATGCCATAATGTTCTTGCTCATGAAAAAAGTCCAAATGTTTGGAGGTTAAAATTTGGGGCTGTTATATTTTCCAGGACGTGCTCTTACTACTGTGATTCTATGACTTTTCATTTGGTACTACCATGGACTCTCTCTATAAACTATGAAAGGCATATTTCTCCCTGCTACATGGTACTTGAGCAAATAATGGTCGTAGTCTCTGATTATACCCATAAATAGAAAACAAAATAGGAGCCTGATACTCTGAAATTATCTACCCTCCAAACTACTAGCTGCAGTGTCAAACTCACCTTAGGACCTTCAGAAAACTCTGCCTTAACCATCGTACAGAGTCAAAGGCCTTGTTCCCCCTACTCCAATGTGCAGGAAAAATCAGAGAATGAAATTTCAGTTCTAGTTGACAGGAAGAATGTCTAGATATTTCCTCAGAAAACATAGAAATATTTTATACTTGTAAAATATTTCATATGTAAATTTGCAAAGTTATGTGCAAATATAGTTTATTCCAATCTAATTACATATTTTATTGAGATTAATGTATTCCTTCTGCTTTCTTATTTCAATCAAGGCCATCACTATACAAAATTAGAAAGTAGGTACACTTCCATTGAAATTCAATGGCCATCCATCAAGTGGCACCTGAAATTATGCTCAGTGCAAGGACCAGGAGCCAGGCAGGGCAAGTGTTATGTGAGTCACCAGTTCTTGTCCCGCTGTCTGGGAGAAGTAGGCATATAAATACATACATACATACATGTATACATGACTACCCACATACATACACACATACACACGCACACAGAAGTCAAACAAAACAGACTCCTATTTTTTTAGTTCATCTCAGCAAAGTACTAAGTACAAAATAAATAATATGACTGATTTAAAAATCCTGGATAGGTAATATAGGCTTAAGATATAATAATATCTGAAGATATTATTTAATATCTTTAATTAATATTAATTAAGATATTATTTAATATCTTCAATTATTTAATATCTTTAATATAGGCTGAAGATTTCCTTGAGGACAGAGTGGCAAAAAGGACTAACTCAACTGCACACAATGACACTTCCCAAAGCCTCTCTTTACCCAGCTCACTCGCCGAGGCTACAATGCATGGACTCTGCCTGAATCTCCCTGCCTCCTCAGTAATCCCACCTTCTCCTAGCTCTCAGCTCTCACCTCTCCTCCCTTCCTCCCTCTTCCTTCCACTTCGTCCTTTTCTCTCTTCCCACTGTGCTGCCCACGCTTTGCATGGAGTGATTTTCTCTGCTGTCTTCGTGCATCACACATCCTACCAGTGACCAGGACGAGCTCCGTACAAGCCTCGCCACAGAGCAACTGGGGAAGCCTGGTAAACCCTGCTGAAGCCCGGCTCACCAAGGGGGAACACGTGTAGTTTTGAGAAGTAGGGTCTGATGAGTTTGGGTAAATTTGCATAGTCAAATACAACTACATACAACTACTACTGCCACCCTCATACATATAGTCACCAAAAATCATGTACAGGAACATCCACAGCATTATTTGTAAGAGTCTCAGCCTAGAAACAACTCAAATTAACACCAACCCTCTGGTAAATGCATTTTGCTGTACTCAGACAGTGGTAAATGTGGGGAAAGTAACAAGCCACAGAGAAGTTCCTGGGGCTTCCTTGCAGTAGCCACCCTCTTCCCCATTCATCAGACCTGAGAACCACTTATTCTCATTTCTGTTACTACAGTTTCGCCCTCCCCCAAAGTCATTTACATTAGTTTTCTAGGGCTGCCCTCACAAAATGTCACACACTGGGTGCCTTAAACACCAGAAATGTCTTGTCTCACAGGTCTGGAGGCTGAAGTCTGAGATCAAGGCATCAACAAGGTAAGGTTAGGTTTGTCTGAGGGCTGCGAGGGCATGATCCACTCCAGGCCAGTCTCCTGGGTTCACAGGTGGCTGTTCATACTATCTCCCCAAATTACTGAGTTTTACGTGTATAAAGATACCCTGTTATTGGATCGGGAACCATCCTAATAACTTCATTTTAATTTGATTACCTCTATAAACGACTCTACCTCCAAATAATGTCACATTCTAAGGTACTGGTATTAGAACTTCAATACATAAATTTGGGCGGACACAATTTAACCCATATGCCGTATCAGTGAAATAATCCAGTATGTCTCCTTTTTCTCTAGGCTTTTCTCAAGCAGGGAAATACTTTTGAGAATCACCTATTACAATGCATGTATTTACGTTTCAGACATTTTTTCATTTTTATTGCTAAATATTATTCCATTTTATGGATGTACTAGAACTATCTTCATTCATGATTTCATTATCTCCAGTTTGGGTTATTATTAACAAAGCTGCTATAAACATTTACATATAGATACTTGTTTGTATGCGTGCCTTCACTAAGTAATATCTGAAAGTAGGCTGTATGGATTACATAAGGGAGTATTTAACTTTATTAGAAACTGACCAATGATTTTCCAAAGTGTCTGCCCTATTTTGCATTCTCATCTACCTCGGAAGAGAACTCCAATTGTCCCACATCCTCGCCAGCAGTTTCTATTGTCCATTTTCTTCAATTTCATCATCTTGGCAGATAGACTGTGATGTCCTATTGGGTTTCAGTCTTCATCAGCATTTTCTGATGTGCATTCTTCTGTTGTATTTGTATTAGATTGTTGGCTCTTTTGTTGAGTCGCAAATATTCTTTATACAGTTCTTCATACAATTTGGCCACAAGATCTTCTCAGATATACACTTGTTTTGCCCACACTCCTCCACAATCTGTGGTTTGTCTTTTCATTCTTCTGAAGAGAAGAATGAGCATTTCTATTTTAATATTTTGTTCTTGTCCCAGATGCAAATAGAACATAGATTCTGAATAAACAGTCACAAAACTATTTATTAACTCTAAATAATAAATAAAAATGTAAGGGAAAATGGGCATTTTGATTATGACAACTCCCTCTAACTCTCAGGATTTCCCAAATTTCTTGAAAATTTGGGAAAAAAATTTTACTCCTAGTCACTGAATTTTTTATTAATACTACTCATGTCATACTTCTTGGTGACTTCAATCCCCATCTGGTTGATTGTTTTTACTGGTCTGCTTCTTGGTCCCTTGACCTTTTGACAACGGTATTTTTTCATTTTAATTTTTCAACCATATCGGTAGCAGTGACTTCCTCCATCCTCCAGAACCTTCCATATCCTTCTCTAACCACATCTCCCATCATCTTCCTCATTTCCTCCAACACATGGTTGCCCACAGTCCTACAATCCATCATGACCTTCAATACCCTGATCTCCCCACCAGGCCCCCAGGTCATTGCCATCATTTCTGGGGCTGGATGTGAGATGAAAATGTGGGGTCCCTAGTACATATAGAAAGTGGTGAGTGAGTGCAGCTAAAGATTCAGACATTAAATATTTTCCTCTCTCCTGTGATCTTTCTCCTAACTGTGATGCTGTTTACTAGTTATTTCACTTGATGCTCCCTCAGGCAAAAGTGAACGCAGACGCTCCTGGGCACACAGCAGCCATGCCCTGTGACTCTGTGTGCCCAAGGCCCACCAGCCGCCTGACTGAGATGCTGTGCTCTAACTAGAGACATGGAGATCTGTCTTTTCCACAGGCTCACAACCTCAAAGCACAGTGAATGGGTGAACCCTAGAAGATGCCAATCTCTATGCCAGCACATGCTGGACCCATGGAGTATAGGTGGGCAAGAGGCAAATGCTCACCTAACATACCTGTTGGCACAGGTGGGAATGCCTTGGCCCCAAACATGTCAGGGCACATATGCATAGCTCTGACCTTCCTCAAGCCCAAGGCCAGGCCTCTGCCAGGGATGGAAGGTGTTAGTGGTCACTAGTGATGGAGTATGTAAAATTGGCTGGGTGGTACCTGGGTTACCAGGGTGCCAAGGCAGCATTGATGGCCAGGCAGAGTGAGGAGAGGAAGGCCTGGTGGGACTCGGGAAGCCATGGAGCAGGAGAATGGGCAGCTGAGAAGTCATTCTGGGAAAGCAGGAAAGTAGCAGGAGGCAGGACAGAACATGAGCCAAGGTGCCAAGCCTCCGAGTCCCTGATGTATGCTACAGTGTCTCATCTGACTTTCCTGGTAAAGTACAGACTCCACGATTGGATTCAGGATTTCAAGATGGCACCTGCAGAGAATCAAACTAAGAGTAGGATACTTCTAAACAGAGGGATCTGTGTGACTGCATGGGTCACACACCCAAGAAATCGACTCTGCTTACCACACTTGTCTATCCCTACCTTAAATTCTACAGACATTCACCCTAATCACTTTATTCTATGAGCCTTCCACTCTCGCACTCCCCACCTACAGATAGCCTGGCCCAGCCCCAGTCTTAGTCATAACCATCTCCTGCTCAGCTTCTCTACCAACATCTCTCCACTGCTGGCAAAAAACTCCATTCTTGTTGTTGCAAATGACAGGATTGCCTTCTTTTGTATGCCTGGGTAATATTCCACCACATATCTATTCTACATTTTCTTTATCCATGCATCTGCAAATGGACACTTGGGTTGATTCCATATCTTGGCTATTATGGCCAATCCTGCAATGAACATGGGCAGGCAGATACTTCTTTGGCATACTGAATACCTTTTATTTTTAATAAAAATACTCAGCAGTGGCAATGCTGGATCCTATGCTGGTAACTAATTTCACTTCCAATACAAGTTCTCTAACATCAAGTGACACCTAGAAATCCTCCAACTCTAGGGAGAATTCTCCCCATCCTTAAACTTCACATACCTTTCCATCCTCAGCCTCTGGTCCTGAGACTCCACCTCCATGCTTGCTCTTCTCATATCAGTTTGGCACCCCCCCATTCAAGCCTGGGCCCACCACTTCTCAAAACTATTCGCCTCAGTAAGATCCTCATTGCCAACTGTTCCCGTCCTCCTCTGTCCCAGGGCATAGGCAGATGTGACCCAGCTGCCTCTCTTTTCTCTGTTTCTTCTCCTAGTTCTCTAATTTCACCTTCTCCAAACCCTCCACCTCCTCAACTTCTATGCTTAAAGAGCCTCTCGGGCTCAGCTTTGTGCTTCTTTCTTTCTGTCAACACTCATTCCCTAGGAAAGGGAAATCTTTCATAGCGTAGCACAATAGCTAAGTAAATGACATGAAGGCTATGTTAGCCAGTTGGATGAAAGTATTTCAACCTGTATATAGAAATAGTACACTGTACCCCATGATAGTATTAATGTACACAGCTATGATTTAATTTAAAAAAAAAGGACTCCCAAACCTCCTCTTCATTATTCATATAATTTGTGGGCAACCAAGGCTGATAAACTTTTCAACTAGACTTTAAACTTTCTGTGGGTCGCCTAAGTTCAGAAGACAATGTACACTTATGTTGTAGGCTGAATGCTGGTCCCCAAAGATCCTAATCCCTATAATGTTATTTTATATGGCAAAGACTTTGCAGATATGATTAGACTAAAATCTTGAAATGAAGGTGTTATCTGGAATTGTCTGGTTAGTCTTAAATGCAATCACAATTATCCTTATAAAAGAGAGATAAGAGAGAAACAGGGGATATTTGAACACACACACAGGAGTTGACCTGAAGTTGACCTGAAGACAGAGGCAGAGATTAGAGTGATGTGGCCACAGGCCAAAGAATGCCAGCAGCCACCTCAAGCTTGTGGGGACCAGGTAAAGATGCAGGTAAAATTGGAGCTTTCCCTAGACCATGAGGGTGTGGAACTTTCCGTCTATGGGCGAATGTCCATTCTATTTGGGGACACAGTGGCTTTCCAGGTCTATGTCTCTCTCAACACTACCTTCTCCCCATGGAAGATAAAGATCAGTACGTGTGATTATACACATATAAAGTCATGTACAATGTCCCCACATCAGTATAATAATTCTTGGTGTTGTGTCTCTGTACTTATTAAGATGTATATCATAGGTCTGTTGTTCCTGGGTGGTGGTAGGTACATAGGACTTTTTAGTTTTCACTGAACAGCCTGGCTCCTTCAGATAGAACAGTAGTTGTCCCTTATCTGCATTTTCACTTTCTGCAGTTTCACTTATCTGAGAAACAGCACAATTAGATAATTTGTGTGTGTGTGAGAGAGATACCACATTCACATAACTTTCATTATAATATATTGTTATACTTATTCTATTTTATTATTAGTTATGATTTCTAATCTCTTTCTGTGCCTAATTTATAAATTAAACTTTACCATAGGCATGTAGGTATAGCATAGTGTATATAGGGTTTCTTACTATCTGGGGTCTCCAGCATCCCCCATGGGGTCTTGGAATACATTCTCTATGGACCAGGGAGTGTGACTGTCAGTGAACTCAACCCACCAAGGTAACATAAATCCAATAATGTAACCTATAAATAGAACCACAAAGCACTGTAAAATTGGTATATGCAATGAATGTCTAGATCCCAGCAGAACAAATCCAAGGTAATCACCAAAAGCAAACTATAAAATGAGATAATGTGAGTTCATGATGAGCAACCCCAAGTAGGCATTCCGAGATTCTCCTTGAATTTTTTTTTAAACATACTTGCCTTGTCACTTCATACTTGAACCTCAATAGCACTGGAACAAATTTTCTTCACCTAATTACAATTTTTTCTAACTAACAATCTGTGCTTCTTTCTAAATATTTTTATAATTGCTTTTCCTATGACTTTAAAGATCACACAATTAGAGTTTCTGTCAGTGGTCCCAAGCTGGCTTTTCCCTCTTTGGCCAAAGCTGAGCCGCCCTCCAGAGGAAGCAGGGGCTCCTGGGATTTTTGACCCCGGGGTGTGAGTAATGTCCTAACCTGGTTCTGCTTTTCATGTGACTCTCAGAGAAATCGATTCTCTTCCGTTCTTTTAGCTGCTATACAACTCTCACAGTGAATTTCCCTATCACCTCCTGACAGAATTTGGATAGTTCTCAGAGAGGTAACTATGGCTACAAGAGTGAAATTGGATAGATTAACTATCCTCTTTATTTCTGTTAAAATCAGCATTGAGACTTAAGCCATCTGAAGACTGATGTTTCTGCAGGGTTTTGTTGTTGTTATTGTTTTACATTTTTTTACCTCTCTCTCACACACATGCCTATAAACACACACATTCCTTAGCATTCTCAGTCAAAACAATTTTCATAATAAAATCTACAGACATGAATTCTTCCAAAACTGAGACAGCATTTTCATATCAGAAATGTCCCCAGGAGTTCACTTCCACTGATATAGTTATCTCTCAACCTTGTCAGAAATGCTAGGTATTTTTGTGGTTTCCAATAAAAACCCACTTTTCCTTTGAAGGTCCCATTAGACATCCCTGGTCTCTAATAAAAAAGACATGCATTTTCAACAGATACAAACTCAAAGACATAAACTTTTCCATGCGTATGAACAGATGGAACAGAATGAAGTACATATAACAGATTAACAGTTCAGAAGGGCCGTGACGCACACCACTACCATGTCTGCACAAGGCCAATAAGACTTCAGGGTTTTTCTGATAGCAGAAGACTTATGACAGAGACGTGAGGTTAGCCTACTGAGTTGTGCACTATGAGATGCCATGCACGGGATGAACAGTGAGGAGGAAGTTGATTGTGCAACAGTGAAGATTACAGAGACCAAAGGCACTCACATTTGATAAAGACACTAGTTTTAAGTGGGCCCATGCTTACCACCAGGTGGACATGATTTCCACTTAGGTAACTCTGGGTAAGCTCCTTATCCTGGGCAGGAGAGTGAAGATATAGGACGCAGTTCTTAGTTCTGTGCCTGATCACAGCAGACAGTCAGCAATTAGCAGTTCTAGTGACCACAGAAGCAGCAATAGCTATGACTATTCCCCAAGCTGGGGCGTGGAGAGCAGATCTACCAGGCTTGGTGCCCAAAATGCAGCAGGAGAAGTGATGGAACTCAGACTGTTAGAGGAAGCCCATTTCGTTTGAGGTGACCAATTCTTCCAATCCCCACATTACTAAATTTCAAATCTCTGATTCAAATACTTCTCTCCCAGGCAACTAGGGTCAAATAACACTATCCCAAATGTATTCAAGAACTATAGAAATTTGGTAAAATCAGTTTGGAGCCCATAGCTCAGTGGTTAGGGTGCTGGCCACATAACCAGGAGATGGCACACTGGAACCCAGCCTGAGCCTACTAAAAACAACAATGACAAATACAACAACAATAAAAGAAATCTGGGTGTTGGGGTGCACACCTGTAGTCCCAGCTACTTGGGAGGCTGAGGCAAGAGAATTGCTTAAGCCCAAGAATTTGAGGTTGCTGTGAGTTATGATGCCATGGCACTCTACTGAGGGCGACATAATGTGACTCTCTCAAGAAAAGAAAAAGAAAAAGAAAATAAATTTGGTAAATCACTCACAATTTCTAATGAGGTATGATACTGTGGTATTATACTTTTCACACATAAGACCACTTCGTCAAGAAATAATCACTACATTAGATGAAGATATATACAAAAGGTTTATTTTAGCACTATTTAATGGTAGAGAAAAACTTAAAACTCCCAAAGTGGTCTACAATTAATCAATTAAATTGGTTGCAAAACAGTCATAAGATAAAATAGTATGTATCTATTTTTAAATGTTTAGGAATAGAAAAATACATAAATAGAAAAAGGCAGAGTCATTTTTAGTCAGTCACTGTTTGGGGATTATATAACCTTGGGAAACTTCTGTTTTCTTTTACATATGCTTTTTGTATGTCCAAAAATTCCTTCACTAACATTGGATTTGTTTTACAAGTGATAAAAATTAAACTATGTATGTTAAAATTTTAGGGCCAAATCATAAAGTGTTTGATTAAAGTATGTTTGAGTACTTACTGTGTGCCTTTAATGGGTTCAATCCCTGAGAACGCCAAAACCTAGAGAGCACTCGACAACTCCTTAAGGAGCTCAGAAAGGGGTAGAATTTTATTTAAAAGTTTCTATCCACTTAGTCACATATGTTTGCCAATGCACACCTGTTTAGTGCCAGTATTCACGTAAGGTCCTTGACAAAATCCACACTTCTGATAAAAAGAGTAAAATATGATCAGCGTCAATAATTAAGACACTGATGATGAACAAAAGAGAGCCCCCAAAATTATTTTAAATTTATCTGCAGAGAAAAACAATGAAGAATGCTTCAAATGGCAAATATAAATGTTTTTACAAACAGTGATGGAAATTACCCTTTAAAATGTTTGCTAACAATGAGACCCAATTATTCAGTGTATGGGAGAGTTCCCTAAGATGCATTAACATGTATGGTCCAGAGTTCATTGTTATGAATATCTTCATTTCAGGCACATATTAATTAGGTTTTCTTAGATTTCTTAGTTAATAAAATGCATTTAATCAATATACATTTGAGATCAAATTAGCAAAACATTCATTTTTATTGTGAAAGGTTATGTTGTGTATTTAAATTTTAATCATTCTGTATTTTTGATGTTTCTCATTTGTACATCTTATGATTGCTTTGTTTAATATAGCCAAAGGTCGAAGCCAGAGAGCCAGGAAATTATTCATGCAGAATATAGGCATCACGGAGGATTTTCATAGAATTAGACTCAGGGTCTGAAGATAATGAGTCGGATTTTATTCTCTACCATGGTGCCAATTTTAATATAATGAACTACATATTTTGGGGAAAGTTTGCTCACATTAATAAATTGTTGAGTGTTGTGCTCTCTGCACAGTAGAGCTGTGTCAGAGAAAACGAGTGTGGACAGAGCTCTGGAAACAGGAGGTGAGCAACGTCATCTCCTTTCTTTTTCTTAACTTCCCTGAATTGAGCAGATGCTGAGGCTGATACAAAAGAAGGGCTAGATGGAGACTTGAGGCTGTGTTGGATATCCTGAGGAAGAATCGGTGTGGGAGATCCCTCTCTCTCCCCTTCAAGGTCTCCAAGACAGCTTGAGAGACCAGAGCCAAAAGCCCTCTCAGATGGATTTTTGGCAGGGCAGCCTGAGCAGCAAGGAAACAGGGAAAACCAGAAAAATGACAATCTAAAGTCACTGGAAATTTACCTTATGGTATAAAGCAAATGGAGAGACATAGTAGAACCTCTGGTATCAGAGGTTGACAATCGAAGGAAGTGTAACAAACTGATCAAACTATGGAAGTGGTCAACATAAGGAACTAGGCCTACTGTATGGATACCTGCATGTGGTGCATGTCCAGTCTGTGACAATTAGGTCAACGCAAGGAGGTGGTCAGTGTGGAGGTTCTACTGTATTTGAGAAAATCTACTAAAGTGCATTAAGAACAGTGAGACCGGGGTACAGGTGAATCTTTCTAAGAGTAGAATGTGAACGTTTTAAAGCAATAACTGAGAAAATGACATGAAGGCTGTGATGACCAGTTTGATGGAAGTATTTCAGAATGCATGTGAAAACCCCATACTGTACCCCAGAAG